>NW_019379619.1:24478-43707 GCF_000648655.2 Copidosoma floridanum | reverse complement strand
GTTTAATTTAACTCTAGAAAAGCAAACATTATATTTTACAGTAATAATCTGAACAAGTTATGTATAATAATATTATATATTTGTATGAGTAATAATTAAATGGTCTTGTATGTACGCAGTTTCTATTTCCTTTAATGTTGCTACGACTAAAAAATCATTTTCTACGTTTACAAGTCGCCATTAATCTTTAAACTAAGATACTGTTACTTTATGGCTTTGTTTACATTTCTGATTATTGAATGTTAATGAATTATAATAATTTTAATTTTTTTGTAGACTTGTCAATTCCTGTTTAAATAGGTGATCATTTACAACTCCAACTCTTTACTATTTTCCCAAAAATAGTACATTACGTACCAAAGGCAGTGAAGTAAAAAAAATCTCAGATCTCGCGTATACTGTCATCAGAGGCGAAGCCGAGGGTGACAATCAAAGACTTTGTAGAGACTTGGCAGCGACTTTACGCAAAGGTACGGGTAAAAGTTCCATATTACTCTTGTACAAACTGAATAGCATGCACAGTTTGTGCCTGAGAAAGTGCCTAAGAAAGTCTTGAAAAAATACCAAAAAAACTTCTGGAAAAAGTCCCTCAAAAAGTACCGGAAAACTATCCTGCGTGAAGCACCAAAAAAAGGACATAAAGAACTCCAGGAAAAAGGACCGGAAAAAGTCCCCTAAAAAGTACTGGAAAAGGTTCCACAAAAAGTACCGAACAAAGTCCCGGAAAAAGTACCGCAAAAATACCAGAGAAAGTACCCGCGAGAATCTCGGACTAAGTACCTGAAAAAAGCCCACAAAAGGAGCCGAGGAGAGTCTTCGAAACAAAACCGCTAGAAGTCCCAGAAAAAGTCTCGCAAAAAGTACTTGAAAAAGTCTCTCAAAAACTGTACGATGAAGTCCCGCAAAAAGAACCGCAAAAAGTACCGAAAAAAGTTTTGACAGATTTACCCAAGAAAGTTTCGCAAGATATATCAGAGAAAGTTTTGGAAACAGTACCGCAAAAAGTCCTGGAAAAGGTACCGATAAAAAAACATAAGAAATTCCCGCAAAAAGTACCAGAGAAAGTACTGAAGAAGGTCCCAGGAAATGTACCCGAAAAAGTCCCGATAAAAATACCGAAAAAAGTCTCGGAATCAGTACCGCAAAAAATCCCGGAAAAAGTACCGCAAATAGTACATGAGAAATTTCCACAAATAGTACCGAAGAAAGTGCAGCAAAAGTACGTAAGAAAGTCTCACAAAAAGTTCATCAGAAGGTACAATAGAAAGTCTCGGCAAAAGTACTTGAGAGAATCCCGTAAAAAATACCAGAATAAGTCCCAAAAAAATACCAGAGACAATCCCGAAAAAAGTACCAGATATAACCCTCTATAAAGTACCGCAAACAGTACAGAAAAAAACCTCGCAAAAAGTACCGGAGTAAGTCCTAAGTAATAAACGACTTCTCACAGTAAAAATATCATCCCCGTCAAAGTTATCAATTACGTAGCAACTAAAAATTATCGACTGTCTAAACCAATCGATACTGAAAGAAACTTAGTAGGACTTCAGGGAATTGAAGGGTACACAAGGGGACTTTAGGGAGCTTTAGAGGTCTTGAGGGGGCTTTGAAGGACTTGAGAGGACTTGAAGGGACTTCGGTGGACTAAAGAAAGCTATGGGGGATCTAGAGGACTTAAGGGGACTGAAAGTGACTTTAAGAGGCTGAAGGGAACTTAAGGAAACTTAAGGGGACTTGACGGTATACGGAGAGTTTTTGGGGGACTTTGAGGACTTGAGGGGACTTCAAAGAACTTGAAAGGTCTAAAAGGGACTTCCGGAGACTTAGGTGGATTTAAGGCAACTTCGGTGGACTTTAAAAAATTAAAGAGAACTCTAAGGAATTTAAGAAGACCTAACAGGATTTAAAAAGAATAAGGGAGCTCTGGGAAACTCTAAGAGGCTTAAGGAGATTTTAAGGGACTAAAGAAATCTCTGGGGAGCGTTAGGAGACTTTAAGAGTTTCAAGGGAACGTAAGGGGAATGAAGGATACACAAGGGGACTTTGGGGGGCTTTGGAGGACTTGAGAGGACTTGAAGGGACTTCAGTGGACTAATAAGAGCTCTGGGAGATCTAGAGGACTTAAGGGGACTTTAAGAGACTGAAGAGACTTTAAGAGGACTTCAGGGGAGTGAAGGGTACACGATGAGACTTTGGGAGACTTTGGAGGACTTGAGGGGACTTCAGAAGACTTTAGAGGACTAAGAAGAACTTCGGGAGACTTGGATGAATTTAAGGCGACTACAGTGGACTTTGAAAGACTGAAGGGGACTTTAGGTGACTTAATAGGACTCAAGAAAAAATCGGAGGACTGCAGAGGATTATAGAGAGCTCTGGGAGCTCTAGAGGACTTAAGGATCTTCAGGGGACTTATAGGTACACGGAGGGACTTTGGGGGACTTTAAGGACTTGAGGAGACTTCAGAAGACCTGAGAGGCCTAAAAGGGACTTCTGGAGACTTTGGTGGATTTAAGGCAACTTCGATGGACTTTAAAAACTTACAGTGATTTTTGGGGAACTTAAGAGGACTTAAGGTGATTTTAAACGACTTATAAGAAATAAGAGAGCTCTGGTGAACTCTAATGGACTTTAGGAGACTTTAAAGGACCTAAAGAAATCTCTGGGGGACTTATGGGGGCCTTAAGAGTTTTAAGGGATTTTACGAGGACTGGAGGGTACACAAGGGGACTCTAGGGGACTTTAGAGATCTTGAGGGGGCTTTGGAGGACTTAAAAGGACTTAAAGGGACTTGGGTGGACTTAAGTGGACTTTGGGTGAAATGAGAGGACTCAAGAAGAATCCAGAGGACTTAAGAGGACTAAAAAGACTTTGTAGAGACTTGGCAGTGACTTTCCGCAATAGGTACGAGAAAAAATTTCATAGTACTCTTGTACAAACTCAATATCATGTACAAATTGTGCCTGAAAAAGTCTTGCAAAAAATACCAGAAAAACTTTTGGAAAAATTCCCGCAAAAAATCCTGCGTAAAGTACCGAAAAAGCACTTAAAGAAGTCCATCGAATAGAACCAGAAAAAGTCTACAAAAAGTACAGGAAAAGGTTCCGCAAGAAGTACCAAAGAAAGTCCCGAAAAAAGTACCGCAAAAAATACCGGAGAAAATACTGGCGAAAATGTTGGACTGAGTACCTGAGAAAGTCCCGCAAACAGCACCAGAAGAAGTCTCGGAAACGAAACCGCTAGAAACCCGGGAAAAAGTACCGCTGAAAGTCCCAGAAATAGTCCTGCAACAAATACCGAAGAAAGGACCAAAAAAAAAAAAAACATAAGCAAGTCCAGCAAAAGGTACCGGAAAAAGTTTCGCAAAAAGTACTCATGAAAGTCCCACAAAAAGTACCGCAAAAAATAAATGAGGAAGTCCCGCAGAAAGGATCGGAAGAAGTACCCCAGCAAGTCCTGCAAAATGTATAGGAAAGTTTCGGACCAGTACCTCCAAAAGTCCTGGAAAAGGTACTGCAAAAAAGACTTGACAAATTCCCGCAAAAAGTACCGAAGAAAGTCCTACAGAAAGTGCCACAAGAGTACATAAGGAAGTCCAGCAAAAAGTACCGCAGAAAGAACCGTAGATAGTCTCGGCAGAAGTACCCGAGAAAATTCCGTAAAAATTACCAGAAATTGTCCCACAAAAAGTACCGGACACAGTCCCGTGAAAAGTACCGAAGATAGTCCCGCATGAAGTACCGTAAAAACTCCCAAAAAAGTACTGGAAAAGGTTTCGCAGAAAGTACCGAAGAAAATTCCGGAGCAGCTTGGCGCGCTAGGACCCTCGGGCAGGCGTGACAAAAAAGGTACTCTTAGACAAATAATATACACGAACTGAGCGTAGGCATTTTCCATGAAAACAGTGCGCATGCGAGATGAAAATTACGAAAAATGACATGTCAAACTCAGAAGAGGTCACAGAATAAGTATAAAAGTCAGCTTCAAATAAGTCGCAAAAATAAGTATCAAAATTATTCTCAATGTCAGTTACATTTTAAACTCATATTAGTATTAAGATACGTCTAATACTCAGTCTCTAAATAAGCTGGAACACAAGTCTTAAAAACGATGTTAAAATTTCATTGGATGTAAAAATTGCGCAGCTCGGTGCGCTAGGACCCTTGGGCAGGCGTGACCAAAAAGGTACTCTTAGATAAATAATATTCATGTACTGCGCGTAGGCATTTTCCATGAGTACAGTTCTCATTCAAGATAAAAATGACGAAAAATGACATATCAAACTCTGAACAGGTCACGGAATAAGTATAGAAGTCAGCCTAAAAATAAGTCGCAAAAATAAGTATTAAATTTATTCTCAATGTCAGTCACATTTCAAACTTATATTTGGTCTCGAAATAAGCTTTACAATTAGTCTCTAAATGAGTCGCAACACAAGTCTCAAAATCGATATTAAAATTGCGGTGGATTTAAAAATTCCGCAGCTAATTATATTTTCTTGCTTCTCTTATCGAGGCTGCGTGGGATGCTTGATTAGGCATGTTTATATTTTTTTAAATAAAAAATTATTTTTGGAAGGCTACCTATGATTGCTTGCTTTGATTTATTTATTTTTCTTTATTTATAAATTAAGCAATCACAATTAATTTCACACTTTATAAATTTACTAACAAAAAGAGAAGAGAATAAAAAAAAAAGATGAATTTTTTTCTAATTAACTGCAACTGAAAGAAAAGATTTATTTTTTAATATCTTTTATAACGTTTATATTATATTTATGTATACGTAAAATAACTTTTATCTTCCTAGAGCTAATTGTACGATAATAATGGAGAAGGCTGATCCATTCTTATTCGGCAGACGGGATAAACATACAAACATGCTGGTAGCTCCTAACACTCCTAATGACAAAAATCCTCTATACGTGGAACTTCTTGAGGTTCCTAAGAAAACAATACATATAATTACAATTAAATTACTTTACACACACACACACACTCATACAAAATTTTGTACATTACACTCATACACGAACAATTTTACAAATACAATTACACATTCGTACAAGTATTTACACTTACTTAAGTGCAGTTACACAAGCATACAGAGACAAACGCATACCCACAGATACACACACCCACTTATAAATTTACACACTCACGTACAGTTACATAGAGGCACACACGAATACAGTTACGCACAAGTGCACAGATACGCACATACATAAGTACCCATACAGACGTACATACATATATTTTATGGAATTAATTAATTTGCGGACTAACTTACCTGCATTTCTTGCTCTTCCAGCCCCTCGTCATCATCCACTATCATCTCCATCGAATCTTTATTAACAGCTCCAAGAGATTGCCTTATCACTATTTTTTTTGGTACAACTGGAGGTGTTGACATTAAAAAACATCTGCTGCAAATGGTACATTCTGCACGATGTCACATAAAATACGGCGGCTCCACTTCTTTTGCTAATTTTGATTTTTTTTAACGGCTACTAAGTAGAAGTTTATTAAGGCTATTATTAAGACTGTGGAACTTCTTAAAATAGTAGTTTTCGTCAGAAAAGTGCCATCGTCTCTGGGGCTATTTTGCGGCCCGAGGGACGTAAGGTAGCTACAGAGCGATGGCACTTATGTGGCGAATCCTATTTTTCCTAGCGAGGGCACACTCAACCCTCAAAAACGCTTGATGTCGCTTAATTAAATTTGTAATTTAAATGAAAAGCAGCTTTTTAGGGCTAGAAGGGATTGCTTGATTTGGTTAATTCAGTTATTTTTTGAATAGAAAGAAAAGCATTTTTCCTGAGCAATTTTTACATTCTCGATAAATGAATATTCTGTTTGTAAATAAAGTTTATTTAACTTTTAAAGAATAATAAATAGCATTAATTGTTAAAATTTGCATTTTTACGTAACGTTTGAAACGCAATTTCTATAAAATTTAGAAATTTATGTTTGCGATGGGTTGCTTTCTTTGGCAAAAACTTCGTTTATTTATTTATTTTTTTTTTTTTTTACGACAATGCATTAAAGTGGTTCTACAGGAACTCTCCATTCAATTAAGGGAACGAAAAAAATTATTTCGTAAACACTACAAAATGAGAGTAAAATACGTCTTAAAAACAGTTTTGTGAATTATAATTTAGTTTACTATCATATTATGCTATTTAATGTCATATTATCAATTATTAAACAATTTTCATTTTCAACTTGAATCGAGATTTATCAGTTAGAAAGTGCCTGCAACAGCTGTCTCTATAATTTCACCACTTGCGGAGATACGTCCCAACTGTTTGTCTCTGTATGCTTGTGTAACTGCACTTAAGTAAGTGTAAATACTTGTACGAATGTGTAATTGTATTTGTGAAATTGTACGTGTATGAGTGTAATATACAAAATTTTGTGTGTGTGTGTGAAGTAACTTAATTGTAATTATATGTATTATTTTCTTAGGAACCTCAAGAAGTTCTACATATAGAGGATTTTTGTCATTAGGAGTGTTGGGAGCTACCAGCATGTGTGTATGTGTATCCCGTCTGCCGAATAAGAATGGATCAGCCTTCTACATTATTATCGTACGATTAGTTCTAGGAAGATAAAAGTTATTTTACGTATACATTAATATAATATAAATTTTGTATGTGTGTATGTGTGTGTGTGTGTGTGTGTGAAGTAACTTAATTGTAATTATATGTATTGTTTTCTTAGGAACCTCAAGAAGTTCTACATATAGAGGATTCTTGTCATTAGGAGTGTTGGGAGCTACCAGCATGTTTCTATGTGTATCCCGTCTGCCTAATAAGAATGGATCAGCCTTCTACATTATTATCTTACAATTAGCTCTAGGAAGACAAAAGTTATTTTANGTAATTACATATGTTGTTTCCTTAGAAACCTCAAGAAGTTCTACATATAAAGGATTTTTGTCATTAGGAGTGTTGGGAGCTACTAGCATCTTAGTATCTGTATCCCGTCTGCCGAACAAGAATGGATCAGCCTTCTACATTATTATCGTAAAATTAGCTCTAGGAAGATAAAAGTTATTTTACGTATACATAAATATAATATAAACGTTATAAAACATATTACAAAATAAATCTTTTCTTTCAGTTGCAGTTAGTTAGAAAACAATTCATCGTTTTTTTTTATTCTCTTCTTTTTTTGTTAGTAAATTTATAAAGTGTGAAATTGATTGTGATTGCTTGATTTATAAATGAAGACAAATAAATAAATCAAAGCAAGCAATCATTGGTAGCCTTCCAAAAATAATTTTTTGTTTCAAAAAATATAAACATGCCTAATCAAGCATCCCACGCAGCCTCGATAAGAGAGGTAAGAAAGTATAATTAGCTGCGGAATTTTAAAATCCAGAGAAATTTTAATATCGATTTTAAGACTTGTGTTACGACTCATTGAGAGACTAATTGTAAAGCGTACTTCGATTCCAAATGTTAGTTTGAAATGTGACTGACACTGAGAATACATTTAAGGTAGTTCATCCACACAAGTGTCTCTCATTCTTTTCATGTGGCTCCCCGTATGAGAACATTCATGACCGAAAATCTAAACTTTGAGCACTACTGGCTATCACACAGGTTAAGATGTGTGCATGTGTACACTAACATAGTCTCATAAGAAGTGCTGGAATGGTTTGGCAACATTGCAAGTATTCCCGTATATTGAGTAATACTATTATCCTAAAGTAGATGTCTACAAGGTTATGTTTTTGTAAACACGCGAAAAATGCCGAAGCCTTGGTGTGAGCAGTTTATTGTCAACGGGAGATTCGCGAAAAAGAATGCTGTCGAAGTTAAAAAAAAAGACTCGCAAATCTTCGAGTGAAAAAGAAGTTAAGTGAAAAGCTGAATGATGGAAATTTAAGCATTGCAAAAAGTATTTTAGATGGTTGCCGAGTAATCGACATTAAGGAATTTGCCAAAAACTTGAAATGTTATCATTGCAATAATTTGTTGGATTTAGAAAAAGCGGTAAAAGAAATACACTGTGGCTTATCTAGTACTTTCAAAATTGTGTGTGATCATTTTTAAGTAATTAATAAAGTTAAGACAAGCAAAACACACGAGTACAAAGACAAACCTTGTAGTAACATCAACACAGCAGTTGTACTTGGTAAGTAGTATAAAATGAATATAATAATAAAATAATAAAGTCATTAAGTCGTAACTGACAATTGACTGAAATATTCTCTATTCATTTTAAGAGATGATTTTTTTTTTTAGGTGCTGTCCACTCTGGCGCTGGTCACACTGCCCTGCAAAAAATTTTTGCTTGCTTAAATATGCCAGGGTTGACGTCTAAGATGTATAAAGCTTACGAGCAAGAAGTTGGAGAATCTATAGAGCAGGCAGCTAAAGAAAGTTGCAAGCAAGCTGCGTACGAAGAAAGACAATTAGTAATAGAAAACATTGAAAAATTACTGCTCTCCTGTAAGGTTCCTTAAGTTACTATAATTATTTTTATTGATTTTTACTAATTTGATCAACTTATAGGTCAAATTATGAAATGCATTAATACATGTGCATATAAACAGTTGATGAATTTACTTTGTTACATAAATTCTAGTCGTGAAGCAATTGATTTTTTAAATTTTTTATTATACAGTACTTAATTAATCTAAAATTTTATTTTATTTTGGTTTTGATCATACAATCAGTATTATTGCATTTTTTAAAAGAATTTTTTTCTTACCTTGTAATTTACTTATTATTATACTATGTATGTTTGAATTGCTTTTGTATACACACATATATATATACTTTTATTTTAATAAATATTAAATCATACAGTATTACTTTATTATCCGTAGACCTCCTTCCATTGCCCAAGATCTGTATCCCAACATAAACTTACTTCAATCATCCTCGCATGAAATAACTCCTGGATGCACATTTGATTCAACGTTGGGAGAAGTTGTTAATATTATTGTTTCCTACAACATGGGATGGAGCAAAAGAGGAACAGGTCGAAATTATGATAGCCTTAATGGGTATGCCACTATCATTAGATTTTTGAGTGGTAAAGTTATTAGTTACTCAACAAGAAATCGAAAATGCATCAAATGTGAACTAGGTCATGATCGAGAGAAACACGACTGTCGCAAAAACTACTCTGGAAGCGCCAAATCTATGGAAGCAGATGCTGGGATGCAGCTTGTAAATAAAAATCCAATTTTAGAGGCAACAAAAGTAAATGTTCGTGTTGTTGTTGGCGATGACGATAGCAGCACAATTGCTGCTATAAGAAAAAACAATGTAAAGACTGTACATAAGTTGTCAGATAAAAATCATCTAGTTAAAAACTTTGGAAAAGAGTTATACGTGTTGGCAAACAATTTTAAAGAATTGAAAAAAAATGGTGTTATAAAACATATTAAAAAATGTTTTTCCTATAGTATAGCTCAAAACAAAGGTAACTCTGACGAACTTGCCTCTGTACTTCGTTGTATTCCTGACCATCTGTATGGAAGGCACGAAAACTGTCAAAGTTGGTGCAAACGACGAAACGATAGTCTGCTTTAGACCGTGACATTACAAGATAATGAACTGTTTGAGAAATTGCAATTGATGATGAATAAATATGCAAAGAATGCGTTTAAATTTTGTGTTTCAGCATCAAGCCAATCTAACGAAAGTGTTAATAACATTTGTTATAGTAGAAGTGCAGCTGCCGATTATCGAGTAGCAAGTGCAGTCTGTAGTAAAAACGACGGGGAAAGAAGCCTAATATCTGTACAAAATAAATTAAATATATTGTCTGGTAAATATACAGAAGCTCATGCCTCACAGTGTGATATTAAAAAAAAACGGTCTTGAAGAGCATGCGAGAAAACAAAAAAAATAGAAGACATGAGCTTATTCGAGAAAGAGAACAATTACGGAAAAAAAATGAAAAAGCCAAAGGGAAAACGTACGAATCTAATTTTGATATAAATAGAGAAATAGAATCGAATAATTTTGATTATGACTTGGTATATTTTGATTTGGAAACAGCAGGATTTAATATGCAAGATGAAATTTTACAAATTGGAGCTTAATACAATGATCATAGTTTTAGCGTATACATAACACCAACCAACAGAATTTCTCACTCAGCAACGAAGGTAAACAATCTGCACTACGAAGCAGGAAGCCTGTATTTTAATAAAGAAAAATTAATTTCTTATGATGTGAAAGATGCACTCATGTCATTTAAAGAATTTTTATCGTTTGCAAAAAAATCAATATTATTAATTGCTCATAACGCAGTTTTCGACGCTCCTAGATTAGTCCAAGCTATTGAAAAAAATAATCTAGGGAAGGAATTTAATTGCATTCGTGGATTCGCTGACACCTTATGTATTTTACGAAAAAAATTTCCTGATCGAAAAGGACCGGGTGCCTTGAAATTGAATTCTTTAGCGCAAGATTTGTTAGGGCCACAAGAATCAGAAAATTTTCATAATGCTTTATATGATGTGGAAGTGCTTCAAAAGTTAGTAAAAAATATAAACGTGGAAAACGAGTGTATAATATTTATAAGACCTATGAATATTATTTATCAGAAGTGACATCGCTTACTATTTTGCCTGAACTTGAAAAGTTTAAAGGAATTATATCTAGAGAAATAATTAAAAGAATGGCTAAATTAAGTCTTACGTACAATAAGTTACAAGAATTGTATAATGCCAAAGGCAAAGATGCAATAATTGATTTTTTATCAGAACAGTCCTTTAATTGTAAGCCAAAAGTCACCAAAGACAAAAAAGTATTGAAAAAAATTATTGCAGCATTGTAAATGTGTTATTTATTAATAAATGTTCTATTTATAATTATTTGTAAATGTAGTATTCATTGTATATATCACAATAAAAATTGTATGTACCAAACGTGTGTGTTCGAGCTCGATAACATAGGTCACAGCAGCAGGGAAATTATCGTCATAGTGCGCTGTTGCCGCTTTCACATTCTTTATTTCAGCTTATTATGTATTTCATACAAAATTAATTACTTTGCTTTATGATTACTCAAAAACGGTACGTCAGATTTAAAAATTCTTGGTTTTATTTTGATCGGCAAGACATTGCCTTCTGAATAAATATTAGTTTTCAATATTCTGTCGATAGAATTTTTTTTAATCAGTAGGAGAGTTTGTTTACCTATGCTACACGTGCTAAAAAGGATACTTTTGAAGCAGAACAGTTAAAAAACGGTACGTCAGAAATAAATAAAATTTTAGCTACGTATTAAGTCAATCATTAAGTACCATTTAAGCATAAATTTAAATTTTTCTGTCGACATCGCGTTTTTGGATGAACTACCTTAATACTTATTTTCGCGACTTATTTTAAGGCTGACTTCAATACTTATTCTGCGACCTATTCTGAGTTTGATAAGTTATTTTTCGTCCTTTTTATCTCGAATGAGCACTGTTTTCATGGAAAGTGCCTACACGCAGTTAAAGTATGTTATTTGTCTAAAGTACCTTTTTTGTCACGCCTGCCCGAAGGTCCTAGCGCGCCAAGCTGCGCAATTTTAACATCCAATAAAATTTTAACATCGTTATCAAGACTTGTGTTCCAGCGTATATAAAGTATTGTTAGACGTATCTTAAGACTAAATATAAGTTTGAAATGTGACTGTCATTAAGAAAAATTTGGATACTTATTTTCACGACTTATTTGAAGCTGACGTTTATACTTTTTCTGTGACCTGTTCTGAGTTTGATATGTCATTTTTTGTAATTTTTATCCCGCATGTGTACTGTACTCATGAAAAATGCCTATGCGCAGTTCATGTATTTTATTTGTCCAAGAGTACCTTTTTTGTTACAACTGCCTGAGGGTCCTAGAACGCCAAGCTGCTCAATTTTGACATCCAATGCAATTTTAAAATCATTTTTAAGACTCGTGTTCCAGCTAATTCAAATAATAATTGTTAGACGTATCTTAATATTTAATATAAGTTTGAAATGTGACTGACATTGAAAATAATTTTCATACTTATTTTTGCAACTTATTTGAAGCTGACTTCTATATTTATTCTGTGACCTGTTCGAAGTTTGATATGTCAGTTTTCGTAATTTCTATCTCGCATGCGCACTGTTCTTATGGACAATGCCCCCACACAGTTCATGTATATTATTTGTCTAGGAGTTCCTTTTTTTGTCACGCCTGCCCGAGTGACCTAGCGCGCTAAGCTGCGCAATTTTGACATTCAATGCAATTTTAACATTGTTTTTAAGCTTTGTGTTCCAACTAATATAAAGAATAATTATTAGACGTATCTTAAGAGTAAATATAAGTTCTAAATGCGGCCTACCTTAAGAAAATTTTTTATTTTTTGTGCGTAGATAATAACTAAGTTTAGAGCAGGAAGTGAATTTTCCGACGAGTACCTTTTTTGTCGCGCCAGCCCGAGGCTCATTGCGTGTCGAGCTGCCTTATTCCGTCAAGTAAATCAGCCACAAACTGCATATGCGTGGAAAATACCTAAACGCTGAGCGGGAGGAAAATTTCCCGACGAGTACCTTTTTTAAAATTTCATAATTTATTACACGACTAAGATACCTATTAAAATGCTAACTACCGTAAGGAATAAATAGTAAGTTTTTAATGAAATTATTTATTTTATTTTCGCGTTATTGAATACTTGCACCACTGCCAACTTCGTTACAGAAAACTTGGTGCAGCGCCTCAGCTTAGCGATAAAGAGCCACGAAATGTCGATTAGCGCAATCGAAGGAGTACAAGTGAAGTCAAGGGGGAGTGTCGAATTAACCCTGCAATCTAGGATTAATGAATTTTAAAGGGTTCTAACCTTGTTGGTGGTCAACGTCATCGCAGACAGGGTCCCAAATGAGATTTTCCCACGTGAAACCTTACATATTCCGCCCAAAGTTTGGTTGGCCGATCCCACATTTACAGCCCAGGCCCCATAGATCTAATAATTGCTTCTGGTACTACCTTATCCTTGTTCTCAATGGGTCAAATTAATTTGACGAGAGAAAATTGCGACCTATAATTGCAAAAGACATTACTAGGGTAGATAATCGCGGGCGGCATTAATCCTAATGTACAGAAATCAGAAACGTGCAATTTATTGGATCTTAATAGGCAATTAACTAAATTTTGGGAGATAAAGGAAATTGGGTAAAAAAAAAATTAAATCTCAGGAAGAAATAGACTGTGAAGCACACTACGTTGCAAATGTTCGACGCAACAACGAGGGACGGTACGTGGTCAAACTGCCATTCATTCAACCAAAAATTTATAAGTAATTCAAGAAAATAAAAAAATAGCTGTTTATTACAAAATAAAAGTACAAATCTTTGTATTGTTAACTGTTTACCATCAATTTTTTTCTTCCCTTCTAACTGTTGTTGATATTATTTAACAGCTCTTTGAACTCTGCTTCCATCCCAGTCTTCCTTTACCAGAATACACTGAAACGATGAATGGTTTATTAAAATTTGTGGTTGTATACACTTTGCACAAGATGTGCGATAATTCAGTCTTACTCGACTTAGATGAAGAGACTCTATCTACGTTATACTGTAATTGAACAAATTTATCAATGTGAAATATAGGATCAACTGGAGTGATATTCCGTAACTAGTTTGCTGTACATCAGCCTATGCTACAACATAAACTCACACGGTGAAAGTAAGTTACGGAATACCACCCCTGACTTTTCCAAAGCTTCAGAAAAACCAAAATATACATATTAAGATGTGTCTTTAGGATCTTTAGTATTAAATTTTTACGCAACAACGAGGGACGGTACGTGGTCAAACTGCCATTCATACAACCAAAAACGGACCTTGGTAATTCCCAGTCCAAGGCATTTCAACGCTTTAAGACTTAAGAACGAAAATTTAGGATGGACCCTGGTTGTTGCGATGAATATACAGCTGTCATGCAGGATTATTTAAATCAGGGACATATGACATTAGTCAGAGAAAATCCGTTTTGAGGCTATTTTTTACCCATCAGGGTCATTATACATTCGAGATTAACCACTAATCTACACGATATTGACATTTGCTCGCACGTGCAAATGTAACACGCATCAGCCCAACAGGTTCAATCAGTAATTGTGCAACGGACCGTCGTCCTCGCAATTATTATTCATCCGTGCTCGCAGGTGAAAATTTACCCTTTATTCTTATTAATCTGCACCTTAATTATTTCCGACACCTCAATATGTTAAAAAAAGTGGATATCAGTGATAATAAGTTCAAAATTTCGATTTGTAAGATAAATGCTAATTCGTATTTGTGTTAAGATTTTATCAACGAATAAAATCAAGGTTGCCTTGACATTTTTTCAGTTTATTTTTTACTTCTTATATTAATTATTTAAAAGAGAATTAGTGTCAATAAATTATGCTGATTAATAAGTAGTAATCACAACTGTAATATGACCTAAGGTAAATTGTCTTGTAATTTTAAAGTAGTTGAACATCTAATTAATTATTCCCAAGTAAACTACAAGGGTTCACTAGAAATTAAACGAAACACTATTTTTAATAAACGCAGAGCAAGAAGAAAATTTCCCGACGAGTACCTTTTTTGAAATTTCATAATTTTCTCCACGACTAAGATGCCTATTAAGGTGTTAACTACCATAAGGAATAAATAGTCAGTTTTTAATGAAATTAAGTATAATTCTACGAATGAATTAGCATAATTCATATAAGACCTTTTGTTGGTTCAGAGATGAGTTATAAATAAAACGAATTCTCGTACTTTAACAGGAGCTCTTACGGAGTATTGTCGAAAATCACTCTTACAATTGAAAACTTAACTAGAATGAACAGACAATGTTTAATGAAATTCCTACAAACCATAAAATAGTAACTTAGGAATCGTAATATGCACAGTTTAAGTCAGTTGGTTCGCTGTGAAAAATAATGTTAATAAATATTTGCTAGAGTAATTAAGACCGCAATGTAAAAAGGTAGGGTGTGCGCGCCCATACAATGCGTACATAACGTAAAACATCGCACCTCTCTCTCTCGCACCCCTCTCAAAGCCTTGAAAAAAGCAATTGCATTTTAAGTTTTTTTTTATTATAACAGTTCAACTTAATATTAAAATTAATTATACGCGGCGACAATGCAAACAATTGCGGAGAAGGCATAACCTTAGAAATACCCATACAAACATACTGACAACACATCGTTCTACATATTCGAGCGAAGTTGGCAACTGAGATTAAAGAACGCTAAGTCCAAGTACTCGAGTACTTTTCAAACTATTAATTATTTTAATTACAGTTATCTACATTAAGTAATTATGATTTCATCGAGAGATGGTACTAATCAACGTAAAAAGTGATGGAGATTACGATTATGTCATCAAATCTAACCAATAATTTTTTTTTCAGTTGAAATTGAAAATTTATCTTTAGAACGAGGAAACTTACCTTAATTCTGAAAACACCACGAGAATCCTCGTAAATTTTTACTAACTAGATGCGTCCGACAACTCGTTTCGTCAATAAACAAAAATTTTAAAGGGGGGGGCAACATGAAAATAGTCACTTTGTATATGAAAGTATAAACACACACGCAAAAGAACAAGCATAAAACTCTTTCATACTCTCTTCCCCTCATGTACTCTCTTTTTCTAGCTCCACATCTCACTGCCCTAAGAATCTTTCAAGTTCTTATCTGCCCCTGCACCTGCATAGAAAAACAGCAAATTCATGCTACGCATTTTAATTTTTCCTGTTAACTCCCCAGCAAAACATGCCATAACAAACTTGTTTTGAAAAAAAAAACCAATTTTGTCTAAAATAAACACAACTAGTAACACACTACCACCTGTCACTTCTTGTAGTGTTTACTAACAACCCAATAAGCAAATTATTTTGATTGTTCTGAGTCTTACTAATCTAAAAAGAATATTAAAAATATGGATGTCGATTTTTATAGTCTTTTTTACAGATGCTTTTGTACGATATATATGGTTTCTTATATAATGTAGTTAAATTACGTGGGGCAGTCAGTTTTCTCCACCATGCTTCCTCACGCTCCTTTACACTACCCCACGCTCTTTCACGCTCACTCCCTTGTCACGTACCAAATTCAAGCCACTCCACTTCCGTCTTCCTAACGTATTCCTCTACTTGGTATTTTAAAAAAGCAGTAGAAACACTGTGTAAAATCTTTTATTATGATACAGTCGTATCGTGTTAAAAAATCAGTTTTCTCCCTTACACTCCCACAAGCTGCAGTACGAAATTAATATTTATAAATTTGCGTCTATTGTAGAATTGATTTATAGATTCACATTAAGTAGCTTTTAAATCACAATAATAGTTAAAATAGCTAGAATACAATTGAAGTATATATGGAATGATCATGTCTTATAGTGTTAAATTACATTAATTTTTTAGTACATGTAAGAATCAAAAAGAAATAATAAAAAATAAAAATAATAATAATAAACTTAATCAAACGAACTAAATCAAAACTTTGAACTTTAAATTTATTTATAGTCATTGAAAATACGAGAACTACTGGACATTTTTTCGGTAAAAAAAAAGGGCAAGAAAAACCTGTTTCCAGTATTTTAAGTTATTTTTGGTATGAAAGGATAACTCCCAATTATTTCTGAAAATATGATTTGATTTTATCTACTCCTTTATAAGTAACACTCCTTATACAATAATTATTGTAACTATTATAGAAATAGACTTTAAGGCAAGTATATGGTCCATATACGGTGCCGGAAAGTAAGTATACGGCCATTTTCCGACGCCTTATAGGCCCCTTAATATTTTGTTACCAGGTACTTTTTCGGGCAGTATACGTCCACCAGAAGTATTATGGACCGTACACGTGCCATAAAATATCCATTCATAGACTGGAAGCATTCAAGTATGAGCAAATATATTTATTAAGTATAGGATGGTATACTTATAGTTTTATAAGTAATTCAAGAATTAAATTGGTAATGAATACGTAAGAAAATAAAAAAATAGCTGTTTATTACAAAATAAAAGTACAAATCTTTGTATTGTTAACTGTTTACCATCAATTTTTTTCTTCCCTTCTAACTGTTGTTGATATTTTTTAACAGCTCTTTGAACTCTGCTTCCATCCCAGTCTTCCTTTACCAGAATACACTGAAATGATGAATGGTTTATTAATATTAGTGGTTGTATACACTTTGCACAAGATGTGCGATAATTCAGTCTTACTCGACTTAGATGAAGAGACTCCATCCACGTTATACTGTAATTGAACAACTTTATCAATGTGAAATATAGGATTAACTGGAGTGATATTCCGTAACTAGTTTGCTGTACATCAGCCTATGCTACAACATAAACTCACACGGTGAAAATAAGTTACGGAACACCACCCCTGACTTTTCCAAAGCTTCAGAAAGACCAAAATATACATATAAAGATGTATCTTGAGGATCTTCAGTATTAAATTTTTCAACTTTGTATTTGGAGTTTTTTTTTTTTTTTTTTTAACAAAGTTTTGTGTGAGAGAGGCAGAGTAGAACAGAGTGGGTGTAATTGCTTCAATAAAAAATCAATATGATCATAGAATGGCTTACATTCTGTAGCATACTTTATTAGAATCTTTGCCATATACGATTCATTTGAAGATTCATTATTATCATCTTCGTCAGTTTCCCATTCTTCTTCATTGCTGCAAATACTATTAGTGTCAGATAAATAATCATCTTCTTTGATGTTATCCTTATCAGTATGAGATTGGTCATTACTAGTCAAAGCGCTTTCAAAAGGTTCATATTCAGAAATTTGATTGTCAGATTTATTTCCATCTTCTGTAACATCTACATTTAGTAACATCTTGCATTGTTGATTTTCATCACGACAGTTATCAATTTTTTTTACTTTTTTTTCGTTGTTTTCTTTTTGTTTTTTTTCCGCTCTTCTTTTTCGCAAATACTTTATTTGAATTTTTTTATGATTCAAGCGCTTAATAAATCTTTCATCCATAATTATAATTATATTCTGCACAATGAAAAACATAACTTATAAACATCACGATGGATTTACTTTTTGGAGCAATCCAACCTCTAATGTTATAATTACATGATTACGGGCCATATACGGATAGTTCATGGGCACTATACAGCTGTTGGACTTTAAGTTTCCCATAAGCGGACCGGAAAGGTACCTAGTAACACGACTCATACGGGCCATCAAGATTTCTTTCCGATTTTTATAAACGGGCCGTATACTACCTTAAGACGTACGGAATCTTTTTCTAATCTATTATTAATAAACACTCGTTATTACAAATATCATATTTTATAGTTTTTTTTCAGTGACATATGTATACATGACTAAATACTAGTAGGGCTTCGCCCTCCTGCGAGCTACGCACACTAGCCCCTTAAGTTTTAAATATTAGTTAAATACTTAATTTTTTCAGTTTGCCTTTTAAAGTTCAATAAACACAAAATTGTGCATTTATACGTATTAATGAAAATTTACAATCAAAAGACAAATTATGTGAAAATTCCACTTCACCCACACCAACAAAAACTGATATAAAACAAAATGACAGTACTAAATAAAAAATTGTTTTTTGTACTTAAATATTTTATTTACTGTATAATAAATTACATAAGGGCCAAATTACTATTTTTAAAATTATGTGTGAATAAAAAAATTAAATTTTTACTATGATGACTTAGAAGCTTCAGAAAAAATATTTTTATCTAAAACGTTATTTTACTATTTCATTTTTTGTAGAGAAAAAATTTTATCTTTTGTATGGACTGATAGAACATCAATATTTCTTTAAAAAATGAATGCCTAGCCATAGAACATTTTGAAACCATTAGATTTAGATAATATAAAAAATTATTTCTTGAAATTTAAATCTAAAAAAAAGATTAGGAGGGATCGACTTGATCACATATGACAAGGCATCTACGATCCTAAAAAAAGCCTAAGAAATAGTTAAAAGAACATAACGATATTTATGTAATAGTAATGGCGATTTTGATGATAAATAAATTGTTTTAGAATAAGATTTCAGACAGATTCTTTCAGTTTCAAGAACTAGTAATAGATGCATGATAGTACACAAAAGTATTTCGTCGTTTTATCTTTAAACATACATAAAACACAATTGTTTTGTATTCTAAACCGTAATATCAATATTTGTTTAATCAACACAACATGTGGTAATTTATCATCATTATTTTTAATTTTATACTGAG
>NW_019379619.1:0-21899 GCF_000648655.2 Copidosoma floridanum | reverse complement strand
CTTCAATTTTTTTTTTCCTCTAGCAATTATTTTTTTTTTAATTTTTTCTCTTCTTTTTTTTGTTGCTCTTCCTCTTTTTTCAATTGCTGCTTCCTCCATTCATCAGAACAGACAGCTGAGGGAAGTTCAGGCTTTCCTGAAGCTTCTACCTTTACTCTTTTGCTTTTAGGTAAACACTTAGTTGGAAGTGTAAATATTTCTGATAAAACAGAACTAGTACCAGTGTAAGATATTTCTTTAGTAAAAAAAAGTAATTTAAAATGCTTTGAGAATAATTATAATGATCAAACTTACTTTCACCAACCGTTTCACTGGTGTTTACATTGTCCCTGCTGGCTGAGGTGGTATTTAAACAGCTATCATTAAAACTCGCATTCATAGTGTTTGTTCCATTCGAATCATTTTCAGTACCCTTCGATATGACAACTGGATTTCTATACGTAGAGTCCACTGGATCATTTTCTGTTGAAACTGTTAATGTATTCTGCATGTTTTTTTTTTGTATCTCGAGTAATATAAGTAGTTGATTCAGAGTTTAACTGGTTATTGTTTGGTAGTACATTAGCGTCACATCTAACAGAGATCATGGGTAAATGATCTGCGTCTTTGACAACATTGTTTGAGTAGATAATAGGAATATTTTTTAGGTCCTCGGATACTATTTTATTGTTTAAACAAACTGCAGGCAATTTTTCCAAGCTGTCGATTGCTAAATCATTTTTTGAAGAGACGAACGGCTGATGACTTGATTCTATAAGTTCTAGTGAATCAATTAAACAGGCTTCAGGCGTTTCATTCGACTCCTCGGATGTTATGTTTTTGTTCGTATTAAATAAATTATCTGTTTTTTGATTAGCATCGCAAGACTGAGCATTATTCACATTGTTTTTTTCAACTATCTTAAGATTAATCTAAACTTTTTCATAACTCTTCATTTTAAATTTCTCATTACCATGATCTACATTCAGAAATAAAAATCATAAAATAAAATCAATACACGTCATAAAATAAAATAATAGCTACGATAAAATAATAGAATTACTGATTTCGAGAAAATAAATCGATTGTATAGTCTAATTGTCTGTACGCAAAAAGTGTGCAATAAAAAAATTATTTTGTAATAAAATACATCGTAGTTATTAAAAAATTGTTAAAAATAATAAAAATCACGAACTAAAAAATTTATAAAATAAATAATTAACAAAATATACCCAGAAGACCGTTTTTTATTCGAATGCAATATTCGTAGAGATCTTTTTTTTCTATGTCGCCTGTCCAAGGGCCGGACTCATAAGCGTTCTTGAATTCATCAAGTAATCTAGGAGGTAAGGTCTGTTCAAAGAAGTCTAAGAGCTGTTTAGTATTCACTTTCGATGAAACCGTATTCAGATTTTCTTCACTAACTGCTAAAATCGTTTTACTTTTTTTTCCCTTCTTCATGATAGAGCAATCCACGTTATTAAAATCAAATGGTTTTGGACCTGATGCCCTAAAAGCATTTTTTATAGTCTGTGTATCATCCATTTGATCAAGGATGTACTTCAGAACCAACGGAAAATTTTCTTTTGTAACTCGACCGACTGATTTTTTATTTTTCCATTTTGGTACACATTTTTTCCACATAACTTTGAATGGGTGAAAGAAGCCAATGTCTAATGGCTGATAAATGTAAGTGGCATTGGGATATAGTGCAATAATCTCTATATTTTTCTCGCGACAAAATTTGACAATTGGTGGATTGACGTGAGATGAGTGGTTGTCAAGGTAAACTATAATTGGAAATTCTACTCCCTCAGTTAAAAGCCAAGTATAAAATACATTCGTGAAGTATTCATAAAAGGATTCAGTAGTCATCCAGCGATTGTCAGAAACACCGATTCCCCAGCCACTGTCAGTGTTCTGAATAATCTTTTTGGATACNATTGTTTAAAATAAAAAAAATCACGAACTAAAAAATTGATAAAATAAATAATTAACAAAATATACCCAGAAGACCGTTTTTTATTCGAATGCAATATTCGTAGAGATCTTTTTTTTCTATGTCGCCTGTCCAAGGGCCGGACTCATAAGCGTTCTTGAATTCATCAAGTAATCTAGGAGGTAAGGTCTGTTCAAAGAAGTCTAAGAGCTGTTTAGTATTCACTTTCGATGAAACCGTATTCAGATTTTCTTCACTAACTGCTAAAATCGTTTTACTTTTTTTTCCCTTCTTCATGATAGAGCAATCCACGTTATTAAAATCAAATGGTTTTGGACCTGATGCCCTAAAAGCATTTTTTATAGTCTGTGTATCATCCATTTGATCAAGGATGTACTTCAGAACCAACGGAAAATTTTCTTTTGTAACTCGACCGACTGATTTTTTATTTTTCCATTTTGGTACACATTTTTTCCACATAACTTTGAATGGGTGAAAGAAGCCAATGTCTAATGGCTGATAAATGTAAGTGGCATTGGGATATAGTGCAATAATCTCTATATTTTTCTCGCGACAAAATTTGACAATTGGTGGATTGACGTGAGATGAGTGGTTGTCAAGGTAAACTATAATTGGAAATTCTACTCCCTCAGTTAAAAGCCAAGTATAAAATACATTCGTGAAGTATTCATAAAAGGATTCAGTAGTCATCCAGCGATTGTCAGAAACACCGATTCCCCAGCCACTGTCAGTGTTCTGAATAATCTTTTTGGGTACTTTTTTCTTGTAAGGAAACATGAGTAGAGGTGGGGCTCTAATGCCTGCAGCACTATACATAATCAGAACTGTTAAAGATTCCTTACTAGCATCAGTGATTGTATAAGCTGAGGGAGATCCTTTTTCAAAAAATGCCCTGTCTGAGTCAGGGCACAGCTGAACACTGGTTTCATCACAATTAAAAACTCTTTCAGCAGGGATGTCCAGTAGGCCTTTGTTTTTCAAATAATTTTCCTGCTCATTAAAGCACTGTTTCAAATCCTCTGATGTAACACTGGCTCTGGTTAAACTCAACTGCTGAACTTTTCTCAAAGACAAGTTTGGATGGCGCCTTTGAAACGCCTCGTACCAGTGTCGACCTACATTATGTCATATTAAATCAATAAAATATTCTAGTCAATCATACTAGTCAATTAGTTATAAGTAAGAGTTCCAATATAATACTAAGTGAGTACCTGGACGGTTGTTAATGAATGGAGTATCTCTCTGTAGTCTGTCAAGATACTTTTGGATTGAATCAAGGAGTTCAGTTTTTGTGACTGGATATCCTCTCACAGCTCTGTACGTAACCCAGTCAACAATTTCTTTTTCTTCTTGATCTGTCAACACAGTTTCAGGTCCACGTCTGTTGACTTTGGGTTTATCCTTCCTGCGTGCCAGTGTACTTGAAGACACACCAAATGCTGAGGCTACTTTTCTCAAGGATAGGCCAGATGTTCTGTATACCTCAATGGCTTTTTGGATTTTTTCCTCCTCATTCTTTTTCAAACACTTTTTAATTCTGGCTCCAACTTTCACTTTGCATTTGATTACTTTCTTTTTTATACATTTAACTTTATTTACACCTTTAGAGGCTACTTTTTTTGCTGTTTTTCTGTCAGTCTTTCCTTTCTTTTTTTCTTTTATTTTTAGCTAAAACCAATAAATGTTGTTAATTAAATAGGTAATTACAAAATAAGGAATTCTAGGACTGCTCACTTTTGAGGTTATGTGGACGATTTATTACTATATGTCAATAATTAACTTACTATGAAGCTGGATATCAATTACAATGAGTTCAAAATTGATTAATATACACTGTATTCACTTTAACATAACATAATAAATGATTTGCAAGTAAAAACAATACAAATTTTCTGTATCTCTCTTATCGGGCCAAAGGCATAAAGATAAAGTGTACGTAAATATGGTACATGCACTATGCTGTACCATTATCCGGGACCTCCAAATTCTAGATGTACGTATATTGAGACATGGTTAAAAATAAAAAATCAGTATTAAAAATACTGATCTTTGTTTTGAAATATATATTCAAGAATACCTAAATTCATAAATAAAAAAAATATTTTGACAAAGAATTCAATTTAATTAAGAAAAAACTCAGTAAAGTGAAAGTCACAATAGGCGCAGATTCGTATGTCCCATAGTACTTAACTTGTAATTCAATTCGTTTTCTGTAATTATTATAGTCTATGCGTACTATCGCCTTAAAAATAAGATATACGATAAATGTTTATACGTATAATTTTACGAAATTTTTTTACAATCCTATATATTCTCCATTATTTAAATATTAATTAATTTCAAAACATCCCATTAACTGGGACGTTGTCTCATAATCGGGACATTTACCTTAGCTGTGAAAAGTAGATGCACCCAGTCAGTGTATACGACGTACTATAGTGCGCAGAGCAGTACTCATTATATATTTTTTTCTTGTGGTATGCAATTTTCATGCAGGTATGTTAAATAAATAACAACTGATAGTAACTGTTACGAATAACAACTCATTGAAACTTACAGCTGAAAAAATTGCTATAAATAATTACTAACTGTTTATAAAAATCAATTACTGTCGCTGTATGACGTAATAAATTTGTATTTTTGAAATTAATTTTTGCAAAAAAGAAGCAAAATAAATACTAATCTTTAAAAAATATAAATACTCTTTTAGTCTTAAATCGGGACTTCATTATTTTTTATTGTTAGTTTTTATTTGTTGCCTTTATTTATAAATAATCAAATATATGAGTTAATGCTTGCTTTATCAATACCTTTACATTTCTGTAATTATAGAATTTCGACATTGTATCATGTGAAGACACAGACAAACACAATCAGCTGTAATATGTGTGTGTAGCTATAGCAAGAACACATGTTCATACTGTCACTTTTAAATGCATACATACATGCGCGCGTGCGCGCACACACACACACACGCGCGCGCATACGTGTGTGCGTAGTAAGCCTCTTAAAATCTGACACTGATAATTTTTTTATTTAAAATTAACTTTGAAGAATTATTAATTTTAAAGAAAATATGTGGCAACTAACACTGCGGATTGCTTTCTACTTCTACGACCCGATTACTACAGCAATTATTGTCTGCGACAGATTTACTGNTCATTGTTTTTTATTGTTAGTTTTTATTTGTTGCCTTTATTTATAAATAATCAAATATATGAGTTAATGCTTGCTTTATCAATACCTTTACATTTCTGTTATTATAGAATTTCGACATTGTATTATGTGAAGACACAGACAAATACAATCAGCTATAATATGTGTGTGTAGCTATAGCAAGAACACATGTTCATACTGTCACTTTTAAATGCATACATACATGCGCGCGTGCGCGCACACACACACACACACATACACACACACACACGCGAGTGCATACGTGTGTGTGTAGTAAGCCTCTTAAAATCTGGCACTGATATGTACTTGGAGAGTAAATATACAGTACTTAACATTAAAATAATATAGCCTAATAGTAGAAGAAGACTAACGTATTTGAGTGTAGGTTTTAAGTAGACTTGGTACGGGAAAAATCCTTACCAAGCTTTGACAAACATATAACTTTATGTGGTAGAGGATTTTTAGTGAGACAATAGAAAGAAAATACCGTACCTAGCATTAATATAATCTTATTTGCCAGTAAAAGAAGACTTTACATGTCTAACATTTTCGAGCGTAGGTTTTAGACGGACCTGGTACAGGAAAAAACCTTACCAAGCTATTAAAAACTCGTAACTGAATGTAGTAGGGGATTATCAATGAAAAAAGTCTTTCCGTGTGGTGTGAAAATGTGTTAACAAATTATATTGAAAAAATAATTTCGAAGAAAGTGGTGAAAAATGTCTAAAGAGGACTAGACCTAACATTGGAGCATAGTTCAGAAAATTTGTTTAAAAATTGTGACAAGGCTGAGATGGGTTTTTTGATAAGTGTAGAAAAATTTGAAAGGGTGGGTGATAAAATTAGTTTAACCAAAAATGACATAATAAACCGTATACTTTTATTTTAATTAGGGATGCAGCTGAAGGGTGACTGGAGGTAGTTCTTTAAAAAAGTGAGGAAAGCTTACTGGATTATACGGTTGTAGGATTATATTTCACAGTCAGAGGGGCTGAAGGAAGGGTAGTGGAGGCCTAACAAAAATTTAATCTCATAAAAATAATGTAAAAATCAATAGAATTTCACCTTCTGAAAGCGGGAAACTAAGGAAGGGCTAAGGGGGCTAGAAAGTGGCAGAGGGTTGTGTTAAACGACTTTTTTTGAAATCACTATATGATATAGAAAGATAAATATATTTACATCTATAAATTTTTTTCATTATAGTGTAGTTATCTAATATGGGATATTGACGCTACATAAATAAATAAATAGTTATATATGTATAGATAAGTTTAAAACTTTTCAACTACGTATCAGTAATCAAAAAATATTATGGTAACTACTATAAAGTTATTTACAACTTTTTTATTATGTATGGGTCATTCTACCAAAAACGTTTTTTTTTGTGTAACAGTAGATTATGAAGTGAAAAATCGTTAAAAATGTTTAGCAAAAGGTTTTAATCGTTAACAAAAGGAAATGTATCCAAGCTTTAGATGCTAATTAAATTACGGGACAGAAAATTGACCAATTTAAGATTTTTACGAAAAATGCTCTTGCAACTGCACGTAACTGAATTTGGGTGTTACAGTTCAGACATTGATATTCTACGAAGGTCAAGGATGTTGCAAAAGTTTTTTCTTATTTTAATAAGCCAGAGCTACAGGTTCACTAATTCGTAAATTTGGTATCTCCAAAATGAAAACTAAAAGCCCGTAACGCTTAAGAATGTCATATATCTTTGCAAGACGATAGATTATTGACTCAAACAATGATAGGTTAAATTACAGATGATTTGTACTTAACGGAAGTGCAAAGACAAAGTTAAATATTCATTTAATGCGTTACCATCTCGATTTTTTAGCAAATTTATAAATGCTCGTCACGCTTCTTTTTTCGCTCAGAGCCTGCAACGCTATCCTGTAACGCTTTGTAACTCGGAAAGTGACTTGAACAAATTTTAATCATAAGTACACGATAAAAATGGTAAAATAAAGTCAATTTTCTGTTGTTAGCACTATTACCTCGATTATAATCGTTTTTTTAAAGCGTATAACGTTTTTATTTAAAAAAAATCAGGTGTGACTCTCGGGACCCTTGGCATAAGTTAAACTTCTAACTTAAATGTTATTAAACTCAGTATAACAGTAACTAAGAAAATTAGATTACACCTAATTTTAATGGGTCTTTAAGAATCTGGATTTGTAATAGTAAAAATGTAATTATCATTACGTATTCAAGCACGCGAGTGCAAAAAAATCTATGCTTATACATACAACTTATGTTACACGTGATTCACGCATTCTAAGTACTTCCTTGTTTGCCATGATATATGTATTTAATACATGCACGAATTGTTGGTCATATAATGCAGAACGAAACAAAAACTTAACCTTACGGTAACGAAAAAAGGCACTTTTGTCCAGTTACGCTGGACAAAAACTCTTTTTATTTAAAATTACTATTTGTGCATTTGATATAACATACATATATGTACAATCAATTTTTGTTATAATCGTCGTATACGACGAATAAAATTTTTGTTCAATTTTGGCTGCCATGAAATTAAAATAATCCACTCTATTCGATGAAGATTAGGAAAACAATGGACATATAACTATTTTTCATAGTAAAGTTGTAACTTGTAATTCAATTCGTTTTCTGTAATTATTTAGAATTAAATATTAAAATTTACCCTTGCTTATAACTAAATTCTACTTATCTTAAAATTAATGATAAGAATATAGGTTTTAGTCACAAGAGGATTATTTTATGATACATGATAAAGAATAGAAAATTAATCAACTTATAACCAGAATATGTAGCATGTAGCTTTGCCTTTAATATATAACTTATTATTTTTAGAATTGCTACGATTATTTGTATGAATCCGTGCAATGTATATTTTTGCACCTGAATAACTGTACTTTATACGTGGAATTATTTTTGGCCTATCTGGCTTCTCTTCCAAGATATGACCTGTTTTTCTAATTTTGAGAGGTTATGTTGTAACAAACATTTTTCTAAGATTTTGTCAACATGCACATTAATATTTCAAACATGCTAGACTGAATAAGAAAATTTTCTTGACTTGTTCTTTTCAAGATACAGTCAAAAAAGTAAATTAAGGTTATGTTTGTGCATAGTCTAATCCCCTTCTAATTTCGTGCGTCGATCGTGTAGTTCGCATTTAGAAAATTTGGAAAAATAATTACCTTGGGTCTTTATTACCTGTCTTCCTTTTTGAGGTATGGTTAATTTTCAAATTTCGAAACATATTTTTTTGTACCAAAAATTTTTCGAAGATTTTCTCAATGTCCATATTGATTGTTGAAACGCGGCATAGAAAAGAAAATATTTTTTTACTTGCTCTTTTCAAAACACAGTCGAAAAAAAAGAAACGGAGGTTATGTTTGTGCATAGTCTAACTTCTCTATATTTGTGCACCTCGATCATGTAGTTGCCTTTTGGGAAATTCAAAAAATTGTTAACTTTACCCAATTTTGATTCCCTTTCGAGATACAGCTTTTTTTTTGTTTGTTTTCAAAAGTTAAGCTGTCCTATTACATGTTTAATACTTTATGCACATTTTTTTACATACATGTATACGTATAAACATGTTTGTCATAACCAGGACATGTAACATGTATATATGTATACAATATACATACATATACTTTGCCTCTAGTATAGATATGTACAGCTGTTTTTCTCTTGCTTTATTTTTTCTCTATACCTATACGGCCTATGCCCAAGCTTGAGCTTTAGTCGTAGCGTAGGAACATACATACCACATAACTATAATATCTAGTATACATATAGGTATAGTAGAAGCGTGAGGGGAAGGGAGCACGCGGCGTACATGCGAGGAATAGAGAGGAAGCGGGAGGAACTATGTGAGAGGAGATTGAGGAGATGGCTTGGGCTCAAGGTGGGTGGCTTCGTTTTTTAGTAACGCATTTTTCCTCACGCAGCTGTTTACGACCCAACATAAGAAGTTTTACTTTAAAAATAAAATTAAAAAGTTGTAAAAATATTTCTGGTGCAGATCGGTTAGGGCCAAAAGAATTTTAGCTTGTTTTGGTTACGGACAGTAAAAAAAAAAATTTAACAATGAAAAATCCCTTATTAGTATTCATTCTAGCCTTTAAAGTATACCGGTTTTTCGCAGAATGGCTCATGTAATTTAGTAAAAAATATTTCATGTTCTTTGAAAGAGTGGCAAGACATAAATGTCTTAATCGTGCAAAGGCAGATGAAATTTGCAAAGCTATTTAATTACATTTACTTAGTAGTAACAGTTTTCGAGTTATTATTTTGTCATGTATAGACGTTTGTTACTTACAAAGCTAAAAGGTTTACAAAATTTTCCTATTCCATACCTAACTTTTTACCAGTGATTTAAACATGAAAAATCTGTTAATAACTCGTTAAAACGATTTAATTCATTTTAATAACATTAATTTTTTTCTTAATAAAATGAGTTTTAGACATTACGTGACAAATTCATGCTAAGTTTTGGATGTATAATGTTGTACACATAATGTATACTGATACAAAGTAAGACCTTAATTCTATGAAAATTAATGTCTTTTATTAATGTTATCTAATCGATTACATCGTTCTAGAACACGATTCCTTTTATGCAGCATCCTATTAATAAAACCTTAGTTTCAATAGATAACGCTGGTTAATTTTATAGGGGGAGTCCATCGCATCTTTATCGTTTTTTTAGTTGTTAATTCAGTGGACCATTAGGCACCAAGGTTATCGACACGTCTCACTAAGTTATTTGACAAGGAAATACCATATTGTATTCTTTCGACCGTGAAAAGCTCGTTTTTCTACCACCAAAATTCAGTTTTTTTTTTCTTTTTTTTTCATGTGTATAGAGTGGATGTAAGGTTGAAATAAGTAAAGGTTAAACAAACTTTGTTAAATTTTAGTCCTGACATTGCATTCTCATTTTACTCTGGTTAAATAACTGTGTTTAAGTGGTTTTTTATTTTCATGTCAGAAAATTTGAGTTTATCACTATTGTTTGCAGAGTCAGAATTTGAAAATTTAACTTTAGTATTTTTCTTGGATTAAAGCAATGTTTTGTGTTAAGAAAGAAAATATAAGTTTACTACTTTTTTTTTTTTTTTTTTTAGAAATATATACGTGCGCATTAGGTAGTTTAAACTGTTATGTGAGTTTTTTTTTAACTCATAAAATTTCACCAACACTGCGCTTACTATTTATATTACGACTAAAACTAGTAAAACTCACATTTTTCTGAATTTGTAATGACTGTTGTTTAGACAACCAGCTTTAATATTAATTACACTTTTATTAATGATAAAAAAACTCATTAAATTTTTTGCATTAGTTAATAACTTTAGTTAGCATATTCTTTTGTCCCTTAGACTTATTATTAAAATCAAATTTAGTCATGGTTCGGGACAAGATTATATTGTAGAAATCAAAAAAGGTAAGTAGGGTGTTGAGTTTATCAATTACGAATTTGAAGTCGAAATATGAAAATGTTCAAATTCAAGATGTCGGATTCAAAACGGGGCGTAAAAGTTTTTAAAATACATTGACAAAATTGAAATATGTTTTTAGTTTCTGTTATCTTATAACTTATGTTGATATATAAATGTTATATAGTAGTTCATATTTATGTAGGTTTCATGAGATAAAATTTGATCTTAAGCTTGACATTCACGGCCATCTCAAGGTCAACTTTTTTTTAACATATAGAGTTACGCAGGAACAATGATACAGGTATTTTCGATACTTTATACAGTAGTAGAACCCAAATTTTAAATACAAGGTAGATATTATACATTGTTCTTACCATACTTTTTATCTCTACTTTACATGTTTCGTGAACCACAGCAATAAACGAAAAGAGTTGTCAGTTAACTCAAACATTTTTTAAACGTTTTTATCTTCTTCTATACTTACTCAACGAATACCTATAACGTCATTTGTCCTCACTTAATAGAAGTATCTTAAACATTAATTGTAAAAATGGTCTTCTTGCTATGTGGCTACTGGAATGGGTGGCTCTGTGAGCCACCCCTCGCGCTGCTGCTAGAGGCCACGCCCACTTCCCCAATTTTTGCTTCGAAAGTTTCGTGTGAGTGAATTTAATTTGAAAAGGCGCATAAAAACTAACAATATCTTGGGACCAGGTAAAATAAACTTATGTCGTTTTTTAAAATTGTGGTACCTCTCAATAATATTATTATTGCACTAATTTATAACTTTCAGTGAACACGCCTTTTATAAGTTAAACGGATGCAATTCTAGTCAAAGCTATTATTACAATTTTTTTTAACAAACGAATGTTTTTATTATCAAGTGTTTTGCCTGATACTTTAAGACTGTCTACATTATAAATTTGGTAATTTTGTGCACTAATGGTTTTAATAATATTGTTTCGGTCCTTTACTAGTTTAATAATCAATACATCAAACGTTTATCTGTAAAATGAAGTTTTCTACGTGTTGCTGTAAATCATCTATTTTTGTCATTGGTGAATAAATAAAATGACAAGATTTATCTACCTATATAGGAATTTCATTCGTATATAGAAGTGCAATGTTATGTTCTTTACGTTAGATGTTTCGTTAAAAAAAAATTTTTTTTTGTTTTAATTTTTTTACCTCGAACATTTCCCAAAAGTAAAAACCAAGTGATAAATTGCCTCAATTAATAAAGTAGCATGATTTTACAAGCCTCTTCAAAAATATCATCAGTTTAAGAATCATTTTTTACCACCCATGGTGATCGAAGTTTCTGCAAATATGTTGTGTGTAATATTGTTACGCGTTCTCATACTACAAACATATGTTTCTCCTTGTAATGTATTCAATATTCATTTAAATAAAAACGTTTATGATCTTTAAGAGGAAAAATATTTTATCTTCTTACAGTCTACGAGCTTATCTCAGATTTCTCCTTTGATGCTGGAGCTTAGTGACAAATTTTCCAGCATAAAAACACTCGGCTTCACGGGAATTGTTCTGTTTGAATTTATTTTGACTTTTTTGGGGGGGTGGAACTGTGATTTTTTACAAGACATTAAAATAGTGTATAAAATAAAATACATTTTGGAGTGGTAACTTCATTGACTTGGATACGTAGTCAAAACTAAGGGACTGTCCATTATTTACGTAAACACATTTTTTTTACTTCCCCCTCGTAAGCTACAGTAATATTTTAGGAACCCCCTCCCTTCCCTTTTCGTAAACATAATCCATAGTAATGGTAAAAATGATTTCAATTAAAAAAAAATATTAAAAAGTAATGAAATTATTGAAAAAGATAAAATTAGAATTAAGATATAATTGTCTTTGCTAAATTTATTTGCTACGTGTATTATATTGCATTTTTATAAATATATTTGAATACATAACAACAATTTAATACTAAAAAAATGCTATTCAAATCATAGTAAATAAAAAATTAGCTTACGCGTCTCCTGTATCACGCTCCCATCAGAAGAAACCACTTACGTTAGTCGTCTAACAGATCTGCAGTGTCGATAAAAATTAGATCGACTACTTGTCAGGTGTCAAGTATGAGAAAGTATGAAAGAAGGGAAAGATGAAATTTTTCATATTAGATGTTAAATTGGATTACGTTATATTTAAATGTTCCTCGCCCCCCCACACGTTATCAATAGTAAATAAATAATATAACCTCCTCCCCCAAGGCGTTTACATAATTAATGGACAGTCCCTAAGTTCTTACTAGCCAACCAAGAGTAGCAGCTTATCAGGTGTGTTATGTATATTGTTATATCTCATACGTGCTGTTTACCTGACTAGCTCTATTACTCGTCTTTTCTTATTCTTCTGCTCATTTGTTTTCTCTTAAATCATTTTTTCCCAATAAATTATTTCAGTATGTGGTAAAAAGAACTGGTTTCATAAATAAGCTCATAAAAAGAGAATTGTAATTAATCGAAATAGAACCATTCCAAGTTGTGGTTAATAACAGTAGTTTACGCCAATAATTTTTTTTTTCGTGAAAATTTTAAGGTTGTTATTAAAAAGTAACTCTCTACAAATCTTACGTATTTAATTGATTTTGTCAGGTTATTTTTTTATGAAATTCGGGCGATACTCCTAGTGCGTGAAGAATAAATTATTAGGAGTGTTTATTATGTAATGAGAATGATTAAATTTCATACTATTACTTTAAAAAAAATGTAATAAAGGAAATTACCTTATGTTCCAGCATTTGTAATATAGATAAATAATATTCAAAATTTTCATACAAAAAAAAATCGTTTGTACAAAAATCATGCATACAAATTCGAGTAATAGTTAAATTTGTTGACGTTGTGTTTATCGCGTTTTATGTGTATTATCTCTAAAATAACCCTTTTTTGGTAGTTTAATTCTTTGTCTGGTATTATTATTATTATGCCATCACCATATCGAAAGTAAAAATTAGATGTACAGTTGAGTTTCTCTTCTAGTCTTATTAAATAGTCACTCTCTAGGTCATCCATTACAAGATCCGCAAACAAAGGAGAAATCAGAGAGTCTGTGAGGGTACCAAAGACTTGTTTGTAATAATTATTGTCAAAGGTAAAATTGGTATTGTCAAATAAAAACCGTATGCAGTCACTAGTTTTTACTATGGGTATGTCCGATTTTGTAAAAAGGTTTGAGTACGTCTATCGATACTATTTAGAATAATATCTAAAGTAATACTGGTGAAAGAGCTAACATGTAGAGGAACTAGTCTATAGTTGTTGTCTATTAAAATGTTTTTTTTATTTATTTTCCAGTTCGGAGCTGTTGTTAATGTGAGATTCGGAAGTAGTAATGCAGTGTTTTATTTCTTTATGGATTTTTGAGAGTGTACTATTAGGGCTATTGATCAGAGAGGCTATTGGTCGTAAAAGAGTGTTTTGTATGTGAATCTTTGGTGGCCCGTAGCATTTGGTTAGCATTATGTCTGCTGAAGTCATAGCATTGTTGTGGTAAGCTTTTTTAAACCGTTAATATTTAATTCTTTAAAAATGAGACCTTTTTTTTTTCCAAAGACTACAATGGATTTTTAGTAACTAGTGTGTATGTATTTTTGTCTTCTGAGAGGGTTTTCATTTTTAAAGAGTAATCAGTTTTGCTCATATAAACAGTAGTGTAGCTTTTTTCGGTGGAAGTGAAGAATATTTGTGAGTTATTTTTTAAATCTCTTTTGGTGGTTTCTAATTTTTGTACGTATTTTTATCTGTGTTCGAAATTTGGGATAGGTTAGTACGGATAGGTTTGATTCTAAATTTTCTATTACCGTAAATGTATCATGGTTATCAAAAGAAGACGATATGTTAAAGTTTGGACCGAGTGACACTATGTCCAAAACTTCTGGGGGGATCGTAATGTTTGTTATATTGTATATGGATTGTTTTGTAGCGTTTTTAGTACGAATGTTGGTTGGAATGATTTTTTGTAATTTTTCGTGTGGACGTTGTTCATGATTTTTCATTACGGAATTCTGTTTCTGATGCATAAAATTAAAAAATCTTTCGAAAGTTGAAATATTCAAGCGTGATTGAGTGGTTTTGGTTTGTAAAAATGCTATACAATTTTGGATAAACGAGATATGTATATTTATGTCGTTGATTTCATATCTCAAAAGTTTTTTTACAAAAATACTTCCAAAAATTATTGAATTTTGAACGAATTGTGAAACTGCAAAAAGCTTTCTTCTTGAATTTCATTTTAAAAGTGTTATGTTATTTGAAAGAACACCAGCATACCTGCATTTCAGTTAAAACCTGCGTTACAATTTACATTTTGCTAATTCTGTGTGTAGATTCTTCCAACGTTGTTAGTGATTTGAAATAGAAGAGCCATACTTATGTGTGATGTACTTGAAGAAGTGTTGTCTGATGTGCGAGTCGTTTTCCGATTAGATATTCAGAGTATCAATACAATCGAAAGAATAAGTGCCTATTATTATTCAATGTAGATAGCTAGATAGCTCTGAATTAAACTACCAAAAAAGGCTTTTTTAAAAAATAATAGACATGAAACGCGTTTAACACAACATCAACAAGAAAAAGATACAACTTCCTTAACCGTATATTTTTTCCGTTACTACAAACGTTTAATCATCCGTAACCGTTTTTCTTTAAAATTGCGTATACCCTGTGACATATATTTTGATTACTCTGATCCTTGGCCTTTCACACATACATTTCACGTCTCGATCATTAGTACTTTACTGTTTGCCGACGCGTGAGCACACGATCCTCGCAATAAATATATGTTCATATTTTATCATTTTTGCTATAAAATATTTTTGTACAACTTAGATATTAAGGTAAAAACTAATTCATCATAGTTGTTTGTGCTGTTTCTGTAATCGCGTGTTGTGGAAAAATTTTTATAATAAAATACATTATATGTAATATGTATTTGTAGCTTGATGAGGTTGGCATAATAACTAATGAAACGTTGGAAAAGAAATAACACCAAACAAAAAAAATAATTTATGATTCATTTTTTCAACTTGCCCCCAACTGATTGCTGATTCTATCCTATCTATATGATTTCATATGGTCATAATTTTGACCTTGAGATTTATTCCTAGTCATAGCAAATTTTCTAAATAATAGAATCTGTTTTATCTGTATTTCTTTTTGCTGTATGATTCTTTATTTAACGTAAACAACATTAACGATACATCTATATCAATTAGACCGTGGGTTCAGGCAATTATGAAAACGGCGAAAATATATTGACGCCTTTACGAAGACTACCACAACTTAGCATTTTTGTATGTCATTTAGAGAAAAAATTTTGTGTTGTGGTACTATTTATTAAAGGTGTTGATAAAAGAAGTAAAGTCTGTTATTTCAAGGACAGATATTTTTTTAATATATCGTTTGGTTACCTACTCTCGTCTATTGTGTTTTCTTTTTAAATTTTCTTCTCTCTGCTTTATGTTTCTGTTTCTGCTTAGAGATAGGCCATATCACAAAATTTTACAATAATAGATTGTACCCCGTTGCCTAGATCTCTTTTGAAAGGTCAGCACGGAATCCATATAGTTTTTACGCGGAATCCCTATGTACCAATTTACGGCAGGCTTAATAGCAGATCGACAACTAACAAAAAGTTTATATCCAAATACTCAAAACATAGTACCTTAGAAGTTCATAGATAAATTATTCGAAGATCAACTTATCAAGTGTTATATCTAAATACAGTGAGTTTAGTTGAGTGTCTATTGTGAAAAACTAGATATTTTACATAAATTACAGTACTGTTACAAATTTTAGAGTGGAAAATCGTACAAGTATACTTAAATAGCAAAGCAATGTTTTGTTAATACATGTAAATTTTTATTCATACCAATGTATAGATCGACTACGAAAAAAAATGTTATTAAATCAATTGAACAACACACGAAGTAATAAACTTTTATCATTTAAAAAACATAAAAGGAGGTAATACAAAATTAATATAATATAAGATAATGTAAAATTAGATATTATGAAAAACAAAAAAAAGGGAGAGAGACAGGGAGATAAAGAGAGAGAGAGAGAAAAAAAGTAGAAGTTATGGTAAAAAGTGAAGTAGAGCAGAAATAAAAAGCAACAGTCAGAGTAGAAAACCAAAAAAACTAAAAAAAAGGAAACGAGCTCAAAGCAAACTATCTTAGTAGAAAGATCTCAAGTCATCATAAAATACGAACTGTAGAAAATCAGTTTTTTCCACAGTTTTGGATTCGTTCTATAAGAGGCCACGTAGATAGTGAAGTATGTTACTATGTCGTCTTCTTGTGTATTTTTGACATTGTTCTTTTAAAAGAAAAGTTTCACATAGTTGCTCTGTTGAAAATTAGCTGTTGTATTAAAAGTAAAGTAATGATGTCGAGACGACTACCATATAATAAAACAGTTAAGCATCAACAGTTGATTATTGTTAGTAGTTCTGTGGTGTTGAATGACAGCAAGTGAACAACGGTTCTGTGAATTATATGTTTAAAAATAAAGATAAAAATTTAGTATCTTTGAATAATACAGTACACCCTACCTAAAAAGAAATTTTCAAAAGAAAATAACCAGTAGAAAATGTATGTCTCGAAGTTTTGAATGCAAATGTTTATGACATTAATGCGACACATCTCGTAATTTGAAATTGGCGTAATGTGGTAAAAAAAAAATATTGATTAAACTCTGCGACTCTACTCTAAGTAAAGAAAAAAAGTAGTACGTAAATACGACTGAAGAAAAAACCCAAAAAAATTTCCATGTTTCATGTACATAACCTTAAAAGTAACCAAATACGCTATTTTTTATGTACATAATCTTAAAAATCTTAAAATTCTGATGCAATGGGCCGATTCTGACTCCGGATTTGGAATCTACGCAAAAAATTACTGCGGAAATGACCCTTAACTTTCCAGCAACAAAACCATGCTGGCCTGTGTAATTTTTGCCATTTTTAGGGGGACTTTGCTTACATTTGTAAATTCTAAATTCTGTATGAGTTTGGCTAATCAACATATTTCTAAATCGTTCATTATTAGTTCCAACTACGTCTTTGTTAAATGTATCTCCAATATTTTCTTGTAAATCATATTTTACACGCTCCAAGCTGAGCTTCTGTTGATGATTTTGTAACACGATTGTTTTCTGGATTTCCAATAAATTATATTTCCACACTTGCTTGTTACATAGTCTCTCACAGATTTTCGATTAATTACATCACCAGACCAATCAACATCAACAAAGTAACGTATATGTATATATAATACCAATTGACCGCGACAGCCTATTGGCCCAGTCGGTACGGCCACCCACTCACCACTTATGTGTGGGTTTCTATTTACCGCACCCACCTATTTACCAATCCTTAATACCGTACGTATGTCATACTATACGTGGGTCATTCTTTTACGAACCAAACAGATTTTGCTAAGAATTAATCGTCACCTCTCCGATTCAGCTGAATATTTTTTTCCAGTTTCTATATTAAAAAATAAGAGAAACGTGTCCAAAGAATTTTTTTTTCATCTCCTATTTTCGATTTTATAAGTTATAACAAATTTCATACCAGTAGTTGGAGACTCATTTTGAATAATGTATAGCTCCAAATCTTAGAGACCTACAAAATTATCACCAGTGACACTTTTGTTGCTACAGAGTTGAACTTTGAAAAAAAAAACTATCAACAAATTAATATTGTTATTAACAATTTAACTGTTTCAATCAATTTTTAACACTTGCTCCTAAAATGAATCAAGTTTGTATTGTTATCATCGTATTCTGCGTCAAATTTTACGTGCAAATCATATTTTCAAAATATAGAGACTCTTTAATTGTTAGTGTGAAATATCAATTCATGTGGAACGTACTGGTAAAAAAAACTGTTTTTTAATTATAAAATGAAATCTGTAACTCGTATCAACAAAAGTTAAAAGTAAAAGTTGTAGATAGTTGAAAGATCTACAACTATTGTGTATACCAGTTGTCAGTATAATCTCAAAACTTTGTATTATCATGCAAACAAGCAAAAGCTCACCATTTTATCATTTTTTTAGTGAAAATTTTGATTAAAATTAAATCATAAGTGATTTGTTTTCCAATCTAATCTCCTGAATGATGAAAAACGAATTTTCATTGAAGAAAAAAAAAGATTATTAACCACTAGACAAAAAAATAATAATAACAATGCTCGACGTAACACAAACTGTTTTTTGTTCTTCAAATTTTTTTATTGCTACTTTGTTTTTTATTGTTTTATTAATTGTCTGCTTTTATGTAAAAAATATATTTTTTATCTCTTTGATTTTTTAGTACTTTAAAATTTCGTGGGAAAGCCTGCCTACAGAGCGATCTATGATTCAAAGTGTTAACCACGCTACTCGTGTACATTCCCCGTACTATAAGTTCGTTGGTTTTTGGATCAGCTGTGCGTTTATTTTGGTCTGCTACCAAGACATATTCTCACTCGTTGTAATTGGAAGTTAAATAATTTTTACTTAGTAACAATGCCACGGAAAAAGACACGTAAAATGTAAAATACTAGTTATCGATCAGACAGATGTTTTGATTTTTTCAATCTTAAACAACAAACAACAAACACTTCCGATTTGAGGACAGTAAATGAAAACCAACTTTTAAAACTGGACTTGTCAATTTCGTCCGATGCGTTACAACAATAAATTTGTTCTTCTTGCCGCTTAAAGTTATTAAAGCTGAAAAAAGAAGATACAAAAGAGAGTGAAAATAAACTACTAGAATTGGTACATATAATATTTTAATTATTATATTGAGTTCAGACATACCTAACCTCTTGTAGAATTTTATGTCGCTGTTTTAGTCTAATTTATTTTAGACGCTACAAAAAAAGGATTCTTAAAATGAAGAATGCTTTGGGAGCAGTGACGGTACATCTGGATTATCGGGAGATAATCCATCTTTGCAAAGTGAACGAGTGAATTTTTTTTAACCAAGGTTAATTAAGCTTCATAGGATCTACGCCTATCAAAAAACAAAAACTATCGTCGAAAAGGTATTTGGAAGAAAAATCGAAACAAATATCGTCCGTAATTGATAAAAAAAATTTTAATTTGAGCCGAGATGATCCAGATGATTTTGTAGCAGATGACGACGAGTCCTCGATAATTAGTGCTTTGCAAGACAGTTTTAATACTTCGGCCGACCGCGTTCACAAAATTAAAAATTTTACTATTTTCCGATCGCGGTCTTATAAAAAAATTGAGGACTCATTTCCTTCCGCAACTCGTCACATGATGGGCATAGCAAAAAATGTTGCTCGAGAGAAGGGATTCATTGGGGATCCAAACCTAAAACAACATCCATCTCTAGATGATAATGTTATCGATCTAATTGTTAGCTTGTACCAGTCTAACGACTACACTCAATACATGCCGGGAAGAAAAGATTACGTTCCGATAAAAGTTGACGGCAAGTCGGTAGCTATGAAAAAATAACTAGTGTTTAATAATTTAAAAGAACTGTATAAAATTTTTACTAGTACGTATCCAACTATAAAATGTAGTTGCTCAAAGTTTGCTAGCTTAAAGCCGAAATATTTTTGTTGGCAGGTGCTTCTGGTACAAACTCTGTTTGTGTATGTCCTATATATAAAAATGTTAGTTTGTTAGTGAGCGGTGCTAATTTAAATCATTTACTTCCGGTTCTGAGCTGCCTTCGATCAATTATAAGAATTGTTTGGATCGTATGGTATGCAAAAACAAAACGACTGATTGTTGTTTGAATTCTTGTAAGAAGTGCCCAGGCGTGACGAATGTAATTGAGCAACTGGAAGAAATTTTTTAAGAAAAATGTATTAAAATTGTTACGTACAAGCAATGGGTTGCGGTTAAAAGAACCTCATTGCAGACCCTAGTATCTCCAGTTGATGAATTTTTACAGAAGTTAAGTGAAGGTTTGCAAAAACTGTTGATTCATTAATTTTTGGTTAAAAAACAAAGGGATATTTTAAATGAGATGAAAAATAAACTGAAGAAAACGAGTGTATCGTAATTTTCGACTTCTCAGAAAATTATGCTTTCATAATTTAAAATTCGATTCAGGATATACATCGGAACAGTCATCAGGCAACCGTACACCCATTTTTAAATTATTATAGGAATGACTTGTATGAATTAAAAATTTCAAGTTTTATTTGCAATTCTAAATGCCTACATCACACTATTACCGGACATCTATATTAAATCAGTTGATTGAATTTATTAAAATAAATGTACAGTGTGGAAATGAAATAATATACGTGTCTGACGGTGCGAGTTCACAGTGTAAATATAAAAATAACTTCATTAATCTCACTTATCACTTTGAAGACGTTAAAATAGCAGCAGAGTGGCATTTTTACCCCACTTCACATGGAAAGGGGCCATGCGATGGAATAGGCAGGACTGTAAAACGACTAGCTGCTAGAGCAAGTCTTCAGAGGAATAACAATCCCATTCGAACGCCGCGAGAATTTTTGATTCGGCCACAGAATCACTGCCAAATATTACTTGTCGTTATTCTACAAATGAAAATTACGGAGAAGAAAGAAAATTAGTGTTAGAGAAATTCTTAAGAGCAACAAGGATTAAGGTAACGCTAAAATATTATAGCATGGTTCCACTATCTCGTCAAGAACTAAATGCGAGGCTATTTTTTTTTGCACGAAAAAACAAGTATTGTAAAAATTTTCAAGTGACATGATTTTGTCATGAAACTGTAAAAAAAGTTTTACTTTTACATAAAAATTTTGTTACATTTATAAATAAATATTAAGCAGTCATAATGTTTACTAGGTTTTCTACTACACATTTTTATCAATTCAATAAAAAATAATTTCTTTGGTTATCATTGCTCATCTCCGATTTACTAGTACAAAATTACTCTTAATAAATGATAAAATAGTGATTTCTTGCTTTTTTTGCATGATAATTCAAAATTTTGAGGTTATACTGACAAATGGCAATAACAAAAGTGGTAGATCTTTTAATTATCTACCACTTTTACATTCAACTTTTTTGATACCCGGTACATATGTCATTTTATATTAAAAACAGTTTTCTTCACCATTACGCGCTCCGTAAGATAATATTTTAACAATAACAATTGAAAAGTCTCCATATTTAAAAAAGATGATTTTTACGTAAAATTTGACGCAGAACACGACGGTAATAATAAGAACTCAATTTATGTTGGGAGCAATTGTTCAAAATTGATTAAAACAATTAAATTGTTAATAACAGTATTAATTTGTTGATAATTTTTTTTTAAAGCTCAACTCTT
>NW_019379618.1:620222-650162 GCF_000648655.2 Copidosoma floridanum | reverse complement strand
GGCTTCAATTTTTCCAAAAAAGCATTGGATATAGTAGACAGAATGTTAAGAGATTTATATAATACTGAAAAATATTATGGAAATAAATAAATTATTTGAGGAGGTGGTTTTCGTCAGATTTTTCTAGTGTTAAACAACGGTAACAGAAAAATTATAATTGAACAAACTATTAAATCTTCATTTTAATGAAACTCATTCCAAATTTTGAAATTAGAAATCAATATTCGTTCTAACAATAAAGGATTTTCAAAATTACTATTGCAAATTGGAAAAGGGGAAACAAAAATTTTTAACATTCCTAAAAACTGGATCTTAAATGATGTATGTTCTTAAATATTTTCTAATATCTACAATTGTTCGATAAATAGTATTATACTTACATCGCATAACGAGTACACCTTTTATTTAAATAATAAAAATCCTTAAAAAATGAACTAGAGGATTTAAAACTTACTATAGTATAGATAACGCAACTTAAAAAGGGGTTGATGAATTAGACGATAATATTTATTCAAATTTTCTGGTAGAAATGTTAAACAATATTCGTAAGGGATTACCACCTCATGAACTAAATCTAAAAATTGGTACAATAGTAATGTTACTGAGTAATTTAAGTGTATCACATGAACTCTGTAATGGAACACGTTTATGAATCACAAAGTTATTAGAGTATGATATAGAAAGAGAAATAATAACTGGAGAAAAAATTGAAAATATAGTCTTGATTCCAAGAGCAACTTAAGACACAGGAAACTCTTCGACATTACCTTTTATTTTGTATCGTAAACAATTTTCAATCATCATGGCATTTGCTATGGCAATAAACAAATCGCAAGGTTAAAGTTTCGATAATATAGGTTTGTATTTTAAAAAATCCTTATTTTCTCATGGTCCATTATTTGTGGCTTTATCAAGATGCAAAGATAAAATTAATTCATTTATTTAAGTAAAGAGGCAAATAAATACTGATATAGAAATTATCCTTTGGATAGAGATTTTTACATAATTTATTGACTTTACTTGATATTTGTTATAGATAAATTGGCAATATTTATGGCAATGAATTAAAAGCTATTATATTTATGATTGTGTAAGTTTGACGACTTTCAAACTTAGCCGTCTACATGACGTCTGTAGCTGGCTAAGCTGGTACTCGCTTCGAGCGACGTGCCTCGAGTAGAGCTAGTTGCTGATAAGCTATGCTGCGTCATAGTCGCACTCGCTTTTATACTGTAAGCGTATATTATTTCTAAATATCTGTGATTACCAACATTTGTGTTGATTCAGGTAAATGATATACGGTAGTGATATTGGTCGTATATAGTTTGTGTATTTTTAGATATTAAGTATTTTTGTATTACAGTTTTTCACTGCAACAGCACGTGTTGGTTATTTCACCTTACTCCAACCCGCTCCTTTTAATAAGTCTCCAAGGCAGAGACTTATAATTGCAAAAAAATACAGCTTGTATATTTTTTTTCTAAATATTTATTAAAAGCCACAAGTAATGTTTTTTTTTGCATAAAAAATTGTTACATAAAAGCCCCTAAATTTCACATATAGATAAATACAGTTTGGCTATAAAATAATACTTAAATTTAAACTTTCAAATATAAATTTTGATATTTTTTAACATTATGTGTTGATTTTTAATATTTACTGAACAGGAGATTACATTATTCAATTTCTGTGGTTATCATAAAATAATAATTGTAGATAGTAGGTATACTGGGAGCGTTCTGGTTCACCTTCCTTCTTCCCTAGGGGGGAGGTGTATTATGAGGGTTCTGGCTCAATGAGGGGGAGCTGTAGAGCGAAGATATGGGTCTCCCCCTTTCAAGTAGGCGGCTGCCGTAAAGAGGAAGTGTACGTGTAGTGTGTGTAAGAGGTCGCAGGTCAGCCGTGCTGTTGCACGAGCTAATCCGCGTTACCGCCCTTTTTTTTGTATCGGCTTGTTCCCTAGACTAGCGTTTGGATGGGACCACTTACGTGCATGCATGAAAATTTAAACATGTGTAGGTGCATGTATGTGCTCGTGCACGTGCTAATGATGTGCTGGGTCTGACTGATGATACTTTTTTAGTAAAGAAATTTGATCTTGAATTTTGCAGCAAAAAAAATCTCTAATTTTCTCAACAAATCTTATATTTCAACAGTTTATAACAATTGATTCTAACGGTTTTTAAAACATTTGGTTGCTTTTATGTAAAAATTAATTGTAACTGTTTTTCAAACATTTGGTTACTTTTACTATAATTAATATTCTAAATTGCAGTTGTAAAACTAAACTTTGATTTGTTGATTTACAAAATAATAATACAACAACTATTTCCTTATAATATGTATACGACGAAGGAATAGGTGAAAGTTCTATCTGTTTGTGATTATGATATAGCTTAATTTAATAGGTTATTCACTTGATCTTCCTAAATTAGACGATACTTCCACGGTTATTATAATTAAATAATTATGTAACGTTTTAATTTGTATATGTATGTAGTTGTATCACGTAATAATTACACATATAAGAAATAATGAATGTTACATTGTTTAAAAATAATAGTAACACAAAAAAAGTTGAATACACCAAGAACTTTGTACTTATTAAAGAATGAAAATAACTTTATGATAATTATATCATCTTAAATAAATTAAATATCATGAAAAGAGGAATGATTTATACTTAATAGAGAATGTTGCAAAGAGACAAGAAAAATAATGTAGAGAGATTCGAGAGACCATAAATATAGTGGGGGGGTCTGTGAAGGGGCTGTGGTAAAGATATGTGGAATCTCCCACACAAATAACTATATAATATAGGGATATATATATACTTGTATTACATACTTATATGTGTGGGGCAACTAACATACCCCCCTAACCCTAAATTGTATTCTTGAAACTCCCAAAGCCCCTCTACAACCCCGCACGTTATTTTTCTTATTTTCCCGCAACCTCCCAATATACTAAGTATGAATAATTTAGTCTTAATTTGGAAGATAATTCTTATTATTTATGTTACCACACTCCAAAAAAGGCAAATAGATGGACTTTATATGTATCAATAAAATATGAAAGTAATGTTTATTTATGTCATAATATTAATAAATAACATAATTAAATGTAACATTATTTTGTAATAATAGTACCACAGAAAAAATTAAAGACATCAAGAATTCATTTTTTTGTTAATAAATCATTTATCCCAACTGAAAGAAACTCTGTCTTTTACTTATTTCCTTGGAAAATACTTGTTACAAAATATTTATTGATTTATATTAATTTTACGAATTAATAAATTAAAATTCTTTTTTTAGAACTGCAATTTTAAATATTAACGATAGTAAAATAAATTAAATGTTTTGAAAACAATGCTATAATTAGTGTTTTATAACACGTTTATCAAACTATAATATAATATCAAAATAAATTTTGTTAAATGTAATAACTTTTAATTTGTTGCCATAAATTTTGTCGATTTGCCTATACTATTCCTTTCTACTTGAATGAATAAATCATTTTTATCTTTGCATCTTGATAAAGCCACGTATAACTTACCATGAGAAAATGAAATTTTTTTTATATAATCTTTTGTTAAATCTTATTGTCCAATTTATCAACTCTTTTATAAGTTGCATTATTTATACTACAGTGAATTGAAGCTTTTTCACCTAATTTTAAAGAATTTAATCATCTCAATAACAAATATTCTCGTTATGCAATGTTAATATAACAATATTCATCAAACAATTATTAATATCAGAAAATATTCAAGAATATGATATTCAATTTTAAGGAGTATTAAAAGTGTCTATTTCTCCTTCTCCAATTTCCAATAATAATTTTAAAAATTGTTCATCGTTAGAACAAATATTGATTTTTTATTTCAAAATTCATGAAGAGTTGCTTTAAAAGAAAGATTTATCAGTTTGTCCGATTTTAATTCTGCTGTGACTATTTTTTATCACTGAGAGAATTCGATAAAAATCACCTCCTAAAATAATCAACTTATTTCCAAAATGTTTTTCAGTTTCACATAAATTTCTTCATATTCTGTCGGCTAATTCTAACGCTTTTATTTAAATTATTGAAGCCACATCCCAAAGAATTAAATTAACTTCTCATAATTTTGTTTATCTAACTCTAATTCTAGAAAGGCACTCTCTATATTATTAGGATCTATTAGAAGCAAAATTGATGTTATGCCAGTCCATGCAATTAAAAAAATTTTTCAATTTTCAGAAATATTGTAATAAATTGACGTTTGAAATTAATAAGTTTTTCCTAACTCTCCTGGACCGTCGATAAAAAAAATTGTATTTTCTTGTTCGCAAATAATATTAATTATTTTTTTCGGATCATTACTGAGACTTATGTTCATTGAGTTATAGATTTCGTTACTGAAACGGACTTCTTTATTAATTTCATTTTTTCTCTCTTTTATTTTTAGTGTCGATAAATTACAGGCTTCACACAAATTAGGTTCTGATTCTAAAATTTGGTTAATATGTAAAAAAATTAAACTGCTTAAAGCATTAGGCACGTCGTCTTTCAGAAAATCTTTATACTTATTCTATATTTTATCACCTTAAATGTTTTCTCAAATTAAAAACCATGCAAAACATTGTCTTAATTGATATGAAAATATAACAGCAAGTGTTATTTTAATAATGTCATCTATTTTTTCATCATCATCCATTAAACCCCTTGTAATTGTAATATATTAGAACGTTTCATATACTGTTTCCTTATATATTCGTATATCTTCGAACAGTATCAAACCAGTTACTTTGTTGAATACAATTTGAAACAAATATATTTTATGATCCCTTGGAGGTACAATATTTAATCCACTTACTGCAGTATTTTCTATTACATTTTTTCTTCTTTCTCAAATTTTAAATTTATTATTTAAAATGTTGCCTTCTGGAACGTTGACATACTTTGTAGATTTTGCAAAATCATTATGTTTATTTAATTCAAACCTAGCTGTCATCTTATTATAAAACAGTGTTTGGTAGTTTGTATTCATTACTTTTAATATTATCTTCTTTCAATACAAGTTTTTGTTTGTTTTCAAGATGAACAGCCTAATTTACAACTATATAAGTTTTACAAAAAATGAGAAATTCTTGCAATATCCAAGCTTCTTTCATCGGACCTACATGTCTAGCATCAACGTCTCTATAATTTCATCAAATATTGCTTTGTCTTGGTCCCATAATTTTTGAATTTTAATGTATACTCTGGCACTACCTTTATGTATATAGTTATTAATGTATTCTATGCTTCGAACAGATGCATAGAATTCGGCGTTAATATAACATTTATATTATATAAACAAAAATTCATTATACGATGCAACCATCGAATAATCTACTAAAATTTTATCTTGACTTTAAAGTTTATAAAAAGCATGCTCATCAGAAGTATTATTTTCTCATTCAGATTCAAGGTCACGATTCGTTTTTTACATTGTTTATTGATTAATTATACAAGGTGTTTGCAAAGTTATTAAAATGGATGCATGAGGTAAGTCACGTTTTTGGAATTTAATTGTACAGACGTATGCTATACTTTATTGAATATTTCATTTTGAATGATGTCATCCAAAATTAAAATTGATTTAAAGTGAAATAGTCTAACTATTATGTTTGAAAAATCATTTGGTCTTTCATTTTGAGAAAAATTAACTTTAATTCTCTTAATGTAGGGTAACATAAATGTTGATAACATTCAATTTTGAAATTTTTTTATTTGTATCTCAAATATTTTATAGGATTATGCTTAATTATAATGTAAGAATGAATAAAAAACCGTTGAGTTAACCATCTCCCATATAATGATGGATTGAAATTTCTTTCATTTGGTCTGTAAGATAGTCTGTAAAAATAATGTTGTAACTTAGTTAGTTATTTGCCCTCATTCAAGTAATTTGTAAGTAACAGTACTCTACCCTAAACCTACTTAGAAAAGAAATGATGCAAACACCGTAGGATAAATAAAACGAGATAGTTTATATCAAAACCTAATTAATTTCTGTAACAGGAAAAAAGAGTGTTTTTTGCTGTTTTTACATATATTTTGCTTTATAGAGTATCTGTATTGTGATCTAGAGCAAAATGTATGATGCAAAAAAGGTGTTTCTCAACGAGACCTACAACTCTGCCTCAGAACGCAAATGCGAAAATATTATGTAAAAAAAGTTATCGCTAAAAAACTGTTTTTTTTTGTCTCAGAACGCTGCACTAAAAATGTTGTGATTTTTTTCTTGGAAAATTTTTCTTTTTGATGAAACTTGTTTACATGTAAACGATCAGTTCGGACATTTGAATCGAAGTTACGAAGAAAATTTCAGCCCCTTTGGATCATATATACTTAAGTCAGTCAAAAAACTTTGTGACGTACATAGATACTTTCACACGTACACTATCTGACCAACTCAGATCACCCACACACTAAGTTAACAATTTGTTGTATACAAAAAATAGACGGTTTATAAATCATTACACTTTTTGCTGTGATAAAACTATAAGGCACTTCCATAAATTGGTCCTGCCTGAATAGTAAGTATATTAAAGAACTATTATCATGTGAACATTGATAAACAATGCCATTTTATGAGATTTCTTATTTATGTGATTATTATTTGTTTGAATTTAGAAACATGATGAGAAAAAANTAAAGCTGTTATTTCCATTTTTCTTTTTGGCACTTGAAACTATTTTTTTGGTCTGCGTGTTTATTTACGTCTAGCACAATATGCTTTGTTTACAATCAGAAAATGTCACGAAAAAGAGCAAGTAGACCGACGTCGTCTGCTTAACTGCTGGCGGGATTGCGGATCACATCATCAGTAAATCGACAGTAGCGCCCCCAACCACGCAACGTTGTCACGTCTTACATCTGTAACTGCTGTCAGCGATTGCGGATTACACCCAAAATATACTTTTTTTTAAATATTATAGTGCTCTACGTCCGGCTCCGTTAATAAGGGCACTACTATTGGCATATAGCACTTGGGAAAGGGACAAGGAAAGGGATGAGAGGCCTCCCATTAAAGGAGGGGGTAGGGAGAAATTAGACAATTTTGCTGCGAGAAGGTCACCTAAACCCTCCTCGAGGAGCATTGCGTGGTGAAAAAGCACATGTGAAAGATCACAGAGGTACTTGCCCGAAAAGTCGCACTGACCGGGAATCGAACCACGGTCTCCCGCGAGTCAATCCACAACGTAGCCCACTGAGCCACCACGCGCTCATATATATATCTCCCCCCATATAATATAGTTGTATTGACGAAAGTGAGTCTCAGCCCCCCGCTTCCCCTCAGCTCCCCCTCGCTACCTCTTCACCTCCCCCAAAAAATACTTATTTATAGAATTTTTTCCCATCTGAAATATTAAAAAATTTTTGTAATTTAGTACCCAAGTCATACCTCGTTTTTAGGGTCATTCAAGTCACTGATCATAGGTCCCCCTCTGTCTATTCTCTCCCGCTTACTCTCTATATGTCTCTGACGGACCATTATTTGTTTAACTTGATTGAACTTTTACATTTGCAATCTCTTTCTGGTCCATGTGTATTTTACCCAATTATAAAATTCTTGATTAACTAAGGACTTTATTTACAAAAAGACAGAATTCAGGAGCAGGTATAATTAAATAGACAAAAACAATTAAGCTTTTAAAACAATAATTTATTCTGTTAATTTAATGTTGTAACATTTCATGTGTCGTTTTAACCCATCTGTTCTTTTAAAACCCTTTTCACATTTTTCATATACTTTTTTTCATGGTTTTTATGAATTATTGTATGTCTGTTTTAATGTAACGATCTTTGAAGTTACATATTTTTGAATTACTGAAAAATTTCTTGTTAAACAATATTTCCAACTTCTGATTTATTCTCGGATTCAATTCGAATGAAAATTCTTTTTGGATTCTTACATCTTGATAAAGCAACGTATGATTGTCCGTGAGAGAATAAAGGTTTCTTAATATACAATCCTAAGGAATCAAAACTCTGTCCTTGTGATTTGTTGATAGTCATAATAAATTCAGAGTATGCTTGACGATGAGCAGCATCCAATTTTAAGCGACGCTCTGAGCGCAGTAGGCACGCTTTTGCTATTTCACGAGAGTTTGAGAATTTGGGTGTAGACGATAGTGGTAAACGAACTTCAAAGCGACCTGTAGAGTCTCGAGTATAAGTAGTTTCGAAGAGTTCTTCGCAAAATTTTTCTTTTGGAGTGAGTAAGTCCTGCGAGGGGACCTCCTTCGACTCCCAAAAGAGTTGGATTGTATCCGACAATGACTTTTCAGTATACGCATGAAAAGTTTGGACTTGGGTATCAACAGTATCAGGCTGAGGCAAAAGTTTGTCTGAAATCAGCCATCTGAAGACTGACTACTGTCCTATAGGGGTACCGGTAGATCCTTTACGTATGTCATGCTTCATGATAAGTGCGAAAATGTCTATACCTAGCACGCAGTCAACCGTATCCAGCTGAAAGTAGAGAGGATCAGCGAGTTCGAGGTTACGAAGGTGAGGCCAGTCCTGCACCTGAATTTGTCTACTAGGCAGAGGTCAAGTAAGCTCATCAAGGATTAGAGCTGAAAACTCGGTTCGAAAATCTTTGTCTCGAGGTGATAAGAGCACTAGATGAGCCGTGCCATGTGATTTTGCTGACTCCTTTGCATCCAAGCCTATCACCTTCCGAAGTGAGCGCTGGGTAATAGCGTTAAGCTGTTGAACAGCCCGAGGGGAGACGAACGAAACTTCAGCTCCTGGATCAATTAAAGCATGAACTGATATCGTCTTACCATTAGAGTCGGACAGCAAAATTCTAGCGGTGCATAAAAGGGCGACTTTCTTATCCGATTGCTTGTGCATCATTGACGATTGTGTAGTACCAACGAATGGGGAGACACCCGTCGACGAGTCTTGTCGTTCTGAAAACTGAACACTAGACTTGGGGGCTTTGTCCTTATCACTAGGTGGTATATCAAAATGAAGTAGGGAATTATACGAATTCTTGCACGTACAACATCGAAGAGTTGAGGTGCAATTGGCGATGAAGTGCGATGACTGGAGGCAATTTAAACAAAGCCTTTTCGATTTACAAACTTGCAATCTTTGATGAGGCGACAAGTGAAGAAACTTATTATAATTATGCAGAGAGTGACTGCCCTCACACAGTATGCAAGTGCTTTTATTCGAACTAGGTGACTTCTTTTCTTGTGTGGTATGAGCGGTTACTTGTTTACTGGAATTATTTGTACGTAGGTTTGAAGAGAGCGATCGACTGTCGGTCTTGTCTAAGGTAGACCAAGCGGCTTCCAACACCCGAATGGATCTTTCCATGAAGGTTATCAGATCTAGATAAGAGGATTAAGTATTTAACTTGTCTGCCTCTTTCTCCCAAAGTGATGTACGAGCCAAAGATCACCCAATTGCTCCGCAGGAATTTTCAAATTGTAAAGAGCCTGTCGAGATTCCCGAATAACATCTAGTAATCGGGAAAGTTCACTCACTAATTTTTTTTGCATTGCGTTGCAAGCTATAACATTCGTCATGTGAGTCGAAAGCAAGATCTTTTTGTTATCATATCTTTCCTGTATCGATTGCCACGCACCCACATAGTTATCAGCAGTAACCTGCAGATTTTTCAAACGATTAGCTGCTTCACCAGTTAATGAACGAATTAAATATTGTAACTTCAAAATCGGTGGAATAGTTGGAACATGATGTACGAGAGCTAAAAACATTCCTTTATACATCTCCCATTCAAGCTGCTTGACTGAGAATTGAGGAAGATCTAGTGGTAGCAACGGGTTTCGATAATGAGGAAAGTCATACTGGACATCAAGAAAGTCTGTATAAGCTGCGATGGATGTTTCACTTCGACCAGGGTAGAGAGTTCAAAATAAGGGTCTTGATTTGAGAGAAATAATTGGATGTATTGTCGAACATCTCTTCTTTGAAATACTCATCGTCCCCGATTGACTCCTGGTTTGCAACGAGCTGCAAATGCGTGTCAAAAAAACACTTCCAATATCCTTGTAGTAATTCGTGTTCAGTCTTAAACCAACTAATTGACCTCTTATCTGAGGGAGTTTTGAGCATCGTTGATTTAAACTTTTGGATAACTGAAGCGAGTGCCTTTTGAGTGCTTTAGAGTTCCTGAAGTTTCTCCATTCTGACCAGAAACAAGATATGTTACATTTTTTTTTTTTTTAATTTAACGAATTAACTTGATCACTGTAGAATTGAAGCAGCTCTTCATCCTTAGGAAGCTTGATGATTTTGACGATTGGGCGTTTAATTGGTGGTCTTGACTCAAACGAATCTGACTAAGCCACTTGTACCTTGATGAACGTCGATGATTCTACCCAGGGGCCATCGTCCTGGCGGAGTAAGCTTGTCTTTGACCAACACGACATCACCAACTTGTACGTTGGGTTGAGGTTAAAGCCACTTGTTAGAAAGCTGCATTTGCTGAAGCGCTTCTTTCTTCCACCGTGCCCAGAAAGACTTTTACATGACGTTGAACAGTCTCCAACGGCTTACATGAGATGATGGGCTGGAATCTTCGTTGTATAGTTCTGGATATGGCAAGGTTGGTGAGCCAACTAAAAAATGAGCGGAAGTCAATGCAAGATGCTCGTGTGGATCATCTCGAAGAGGGCAAAGAGGTCGGGAGTTTAGGCAGGCTTCAATTGTTGCCATGAGCGTTGAGAGCTCTTCGAAGGTGAGCGTGGCTTCTTTGATGACACGTTTCATATGATGCTTAACACTTTTGACTGCAGCCTCCCAAAGACCACCAAAGTGGGGTGCACGAGGTGAAATGAATTTCCATTGAACTCCTTGCTTTAATATTTCGTCGTTGATTTTTGTTGAGAATTCCGATGATTGTTTAAAGAGTTTTGTTAACTCGTTAGCTGCCCCAAAAAATGAAGTAGCGTTGTCTGAGAGCAATAGCGAGCACGTTCCTCGGCGTAAACAAAATCGAGCAAATACTGCTAAAAAGGAGTCTGTCGTAAGGTCAGACACAACCTCAATGTGGATGGCGCGAGTGACCACACAAACGAAAATTGCTAAGTAGCCTTTAACAGACTATAGGTCCTGCGTAGTCTAATCCAGTAGTGTTGAACGGTCGAGATGGAGTAATGCGAAAAGGAGGCAACTGGCCCATTCGCTGTTGAGCTGTGTGACTGCTGTAGCGGATGCACGTTGTACAGCGCTGGTAGATGCCAGAAAATAGTCGTTGTCCTCTGGTGATCCAAAATGATCTGAGGACCGAGCGCATCAGCTGGGGGGGGGGGGGGTCCAAGTAAAGTAAATTTGTGCGTGTCCTCAACAAGTCTCTTCGTAAGTGCATAGGTGCTTGGCAGGATGACAGGGTGTGTCTCCTGCCAGCTCAGCGATGCCTGCTCAAGTCGTCCTCCAACCCTCAGAAGTCCTTGATTACAGACAAAAGGCTTAAGACGACGCAGGCTGCTTTTCTTAGGCAAATTATGGCCTTTTGACAGAGAAGCAAGCTCCTTTAAAAAATGAGCCTTTTGGACCGCTCTAAAGCAGAAGATTTTTGCTTTTTCAATCTCATCTACGCTGAGAGTGCCAGCATGCCGCTGACCGTTTGGTAGTTTGGCATTGGCTTGCCAACGAGCTACATAAGCTAATGTCCGAAGAATTGAACAATACGATGATCTTTCAGAGAATAGTGGTATACATATACTCTTTGACGAGTCCGTGTTGTCTTTTATCAAGGCATCCTTGGCGAGGTAGACTTAAACGTCGTCGAGTTGAGGGGTGGTAGCTGACCACTTAGCTTGAGACTCGGTGATCCATGTTGGTCCCTACCACCACAATCGATGTGTAGATAGTAACACTGAAGTCCACGAATTGCACAGTCATCTGGGTTTTGCTCCGATCGGACGTGACTCCAAGTGGCGTCAGGAAGGGTTGAGATTATCATGCTCGTGCGATTGGCGACGAAAGTTGGCCAGTGCGAAGGGTGTTTCTTAAGCCACTGATGACTATTTGTGAGTCGGTCCAAAGGAAGACAGATTCGGGTTTCGAACTCGAGGAATGGACGAGATGCTTTGCGAGCTTCACCAGAAGCACTGCGCCACAAAGCTCTAAGCGAGGAATGGTGATTCTCTTTATCGGGGTGACTTTGGTTTTGGCCAACAGCAGTGTTGACTGGCCTCCCGGTGAAACTGAGTAGATCACAGCAGCGTAAGCTCTCTCGGAGGCATCAGAGAAGCTGTGTAAGTGCCGTAATTAATTGAGCAGGATGCCCAACCAGCGATGTATTGACAGATCTTTCACTCCTCTCTAATGTTGGTAGAAGGTGAGCCAGCGCTGAGACAAATCGTCGTTGAGGGGAGTATCCCAGTCCAGCTGGTGCAGCCAGAGCTCCTACAATATTAGCTTAGCTACAATAATAATTAGAGCTAGCCAACCTAGAGGATCAAACAAACGAGCAATTTTTGACAATATTTCTCTCTTTGTGACGAGCGAAGAAGAGGTTGTAGGTATTAAAGAGAACGTGAAACAATCACTCTTATGATTCCATTTGATGCCAAGGGTAGACACAACGTTGTCTAGCTTGATGGTTTTTCCGGGTTGAGATGATGTGCCTTTAAGGATCCTTGGCTCGTTCGAGGCCCACTTATCAAGTTCCATACCAGCAGTTCTTAACAATTGAATGAGCTGATCCTTGCGTTTCATCGCTCCCTCGACTGTGTCATACCCCGCGAAGCAATCGTCGACATAGAGTCCGTGTTGTAGGATGGCGGCAGCGAGAGGGTAATTACGCTGTCCATCTATTGACAGCTGCCGCATCACTCGAAGGGCGAGGTATGGCGCTGATGCCGTTCCGTAGGTGACAGTAGTGGCTCTGTACTCTTGAACTGGCTGGGTGTCGTTTGGACGCCAGAGGATCCTCTGCCAATCTCGATCTTCAGGGTGCACCGATATTTGACGAAACATTTTAACTACATCTGATGTGAAAACAAACTTAAAAAATCTCCAATTAGTTATTATCAATGTTATATCAGATTGCAGCTTGGGACCAGGTAACAAGTAGTCATTCAAAGACTGTCCAGTAGCATCTTTTTGAGACGCATTGAAAACTACTCGTATTTTATCGAAACGAATTACCGATTGATGAGGTAAGTAATAACTATCACGAGATAGTGTTTTCGAAGGCACTGGTTCCATGTGTTTGAGTTTTACATACTCAAGCAAAAATTCAGAGTATGCTTGACGATGAGCAGCATCCAATTTTAAACTACGCTCTGCTACCAAATATTTTGTCAAAATATGATATACGCAGTAGAAGCTGTTAACAGTATGTAATTGCTGCATCGAGAGGAGATCTCGTACAGCAGGAGTTAGTGTGGGTCGTGAGATTCATGCTGGCTACTAATCTCGAGGTTGAGGTTTTAGAATTGATTGCGACAAACTCGATTTATTTTTCTATGTCAACTTAAATACTGATTTATTCAGTATTATGAAGAATGAATATATATAAGACTATGTATAAAACTGTAGATAATTTAACTTGCGAGGAAAGTCGCGTAACAAAGTTATAATTCATGAACAGTATAAAATTATTAATAATTTGTATCTTAATTCGAGCTGAAACTATGACACTGTTTCAAAATTGACTAATAAAAGCCGTTTCAGCAATTGATGTACTGGCGGCTAATATTACAGATAAGTATATTGGCTTACCTCGTGCGAAGTCAAACAAGAGAGAGAGAGATCCTGACACAAACTAAGCCCCAATGGCAGTCACAATCAACGACAATAGGAGTGCAGCACTGCAGTGATGAGCAGCAACAAACGAGCAAAATGGCGAAAAGGCTAAGAGAAGAGGCAGATATACAGGCTAAGGGGCTCAGAGACTCGACTGCACTAGTCCAAGGCTAGAAAGCTTCTGATCGTGCTCCCAGTCGAATCCCAGTGCCGCTCGCAACGAAACGGAGCACGATATATATGTGTGATTTCTATCTCTCTCTCGTCGAGCCCGCATGAGGATTATATACCCTGATAAGTGAGCACAATTAAGCTTTTGAAACAATAATTTATTCTGTTAATTTAATGTTGTAACATTTCATGTGTCGTTTTAACCCATCTGTTCTTTTAAAACCCTTTTCACATTTTTCATATACTTTTTTTCATGGTTTTTATGAATTATCGTATGTCTGTTTTAATGTAACGGTCCTTGAAGTTACATATTTTTGAATTACTGAAAAATTTCTTGTTAAACAATATTTCCAACTTCTGATTTATTCTCGGATTCAATTCGAATGAAAATTCTTTTTGGATTCTTACATCTTGATAAAGCAACGTATGATTGTCCGTGAGAGAATAAAGGTTTCTTAATATACAATCCTAAGGAATCAAAACTCTGTCCTTGTGATTTGTTGATAGTCATAGAAAATGCTAATACAAAGAGAAACTGTTTTCTATATAAGACAAAAGATAATGATGATGAGGTGCCAGTATTCAATGTTATTCTAGTAATATAAACTTTGCTTTCTTGTTCTTCACCCGTTATTATTTCTATTTCTATGTTATACTTCAAAACTTTTGTTATTTTTAATCTTGTGCCATTACAAAGACCATCTGATATACTTAAATTTCTTATTAACATTACTATAACGTTTATTTTTAATTTTAATTCGTGTGGTGGAAAACCTTTTCTGATATTATTCAAAAATTCTATTGGAAAATTGATATTTATACTATCATCTGTTTTATCAACTCCTTTGTGAGTCACGTATTCTGCTGTAGTGAACTTATTCTCAGCCTGCATTGATAATTACACTAGTAATGTTGTTATTTTGTCTACTCAATCTGTTCGTGGGGGATTGGCGCGCGGAGCGCGCAGGGGGGCGTCAGCCCCACTAGTATATATGTATAGCGGTAATATTGTGAAATTAAATGTGTAGACTGAATAACTTTTATGTCTTTATTTCATGCCTACATTTTATCTTCTATATAAATATACATACAGCTTACAGATACACACATTTAATCTACTTTTTAATGTATTGAGTGGTGATCTTTTTAATTATTTATCTCATTTAATTAAGTAGAAAACTTGACGTTCCAAAATTGGAGCTTCCTGGGATCAATGTTTTTTAGAGCAACCGAAGTTTTCTACATCCACGTGAGAAAGCATAAAATTAAACACAATAATCTTAAAAGTTGTCAAGCCATTACATTACTGCGTTTAAGTTAGTGTAATCAGGTCTTACGTTGTGAGTAGTGAACTTTAAAATGTTGGAGCTTGTTATTTATCATTAATTTAAAAACATCTTAGGAACAATTTTTTATCTGTGAAGATGCAAGCTGAGTTCTACTAGCAAAGACATACAGATCACTCGTTTACAGCAAATAAAAATTCAATAATTCCAATCGATGGTGAATATGTCATTCGGAATAAACATGTGATTCGTACTGCTGACAACAGCGGCTTAAAAATTAGTCTGAACATACTATTTTTTACGATAATTTAAGGACAGACTTATAATAAGAGAGATAAACCAAATTATACAGGGCCGGTTCTAGAAAAACAAGCTAACATGGTAAGCCATCACAATACTTTCTTTGTTTTATAACGTGAAGGTTAGATCTGAAATAGAGTGCCCTTTGTATCATTTGTGTGCAATCTAAATAACTTTCTTCTTTCTTTAATGGCAACGGCTTTCATTAAATTAACATTAATATCATTAAATAAATATAGAAATACGGAAAAAATGTAAACCTAATAGTTAGCTAGTCTTAGCAGAAGCAACATAAATCGGACGAATGCATTACTTGTACGTAAGCAATATCACTCTCCCAATATTAAAAATCATTGAGAGAGTAAAACTTGTGTCTAAAACCACACAAATAAACTTAAAGCATAGCAGAAACAAGTATTAATATAAGTAATGAGAAGCTTTATATATTGGTACCATGTCTACGTACTTAGCCACACGTCAAAATATTAGTCATGATCCTAAAACCTATTACCTAAAACTGTGACCATCAAATAACGTCTTAGTTACCTGTGTGACATTAGAGAAAAATTGTTTACTTTAAAAAACCCAAAATCCTCAATTAAAAGAAAAAAGATCATAAATTTATAAAAAGACAGTCTTAGGGGCTGTTTTTTATGTATCTTTAAATTGAAAATGAGAATTTTCTCCATTTAATGGTCCCATGTCATCATATTTTCAACCAAACCTCGAAAAACACCTAAAAGGATTATATTATCCTCAACTTCTAGGCTCTTAATGTAAAATAATGCGTTATGCGGATCTTAAAATTTACATTAACATTTTCTATCGTAAAAGTAGCATAATTTATGTCCAAGCGATATGTAAGACATTATAAAAATGATTAATCTTTATAAATTAAGCAATCCTCACCACAAATAAAAAAAGCGGAGAAGATTGATAATCGATTGTAAATTAAACTTGATTAGATGTAGTTTCCTATGTATTTTAGACTTATTGATGAGATTCGTGCCTCTGAATTTCATAGTTATTTTTTTATTTTTACTTGAAAAAAAAAAAGAATTAACAATTAAACGTTGTTACGCAAGCTCTTGTGAAAAAGATGTAGCCTGACAGGCTTTTGGTACATTTATAACCCATCTTGAAAAAAAATACTACTACATAATGTGATAGCTTACAAACATATGACTATATTAAGGAATATTTTGGTCAAATCAATTGAAAATAATATACTTATTTACTTTGTACAAAATTATTACATAAAAGCAGTCTTTTTTGCTTCATAGGTAGATTTTATTTCGTGATTAATACATGTGTCCCTCTTTATGGTCCAACAATAGTCGGCTAAAATTTTTTCGCCCCAAACACCTTAATATTTTACTTCAATGTTATTAAATTTATAGGAAAATATTTTAAATCAAAACCTAAAGAATGTTTTTTTTAACTTATAAGGCTGTTACGTCTAAACTTCTAAGTAAAGGGCGGAACTCATAGATTCGTTCTACGAACAAATAAATTTAATTTTTGTTCGCCAAGAACCAGCCATCGGCCCAAAAGCCATATTTGCTCATACTTACAGTGTACTTTTCATTTAAATCGTTGATTTGGAATTGTGGTGTTAAATTTCACCAAATGGTATGTATGAAGAGAAGTAGGATAAAATTAGTAAAAAAGCATAGTTATTTTTGGGAAATTGCTATTAGCATGAAAAGAATCTAGGTGGTAGTTAAACGGTTTCAGAACAAATCTAAATAGTATAAGACTCAAAATTGGCCAAAAATAGTTTTTCGCGTCTAGAAAAAAACTAAAGAGTCGGACAAAAAAATTGTAGTGGGAAAAAAGATGCCCAATTTCAAGACAAAGAAAATGAGTTCTAGTGGGATAAAATCGGTCCAGCCGTTTTTTTTTCAATTTCCAAAAAAAAGCGACGTAGGACCGTTTTTTTAAATGTATAAGTCACATTCCTTCAAATATTAAGACTTGAAAATTGAAGACACGATATATTTTGTGTCCCACAACATCCACACCGAATTTCAACACGATCGGTTGTAAACTTTTTGCAAACCACTGCAAGAAGCAAAAAATGGTCCCTCCACAAAAAAGTTAGACGTGGCTTATTTTTCAACATACTGCCATTTTTCAAACGGTATTGTACTCGTAGAAAGTTACTCTACAACCTACCAAAACGTCGATCCGTTTAACATTTCGAAAGTACGCGAAAAATTGATGTCAAAAACCAGATTTTTTCCGTGGATGTGGCGGCACAGCGAGCCTCCGCCGTAGGCCATGCCCCCTCTCCGCATCATAGCTCCAGAGTTTGTGAGCGGCTTGCCATGCAATTTATTTATCATAGCTAAAATTATACTTCTATAAATTGGAATTTTGAATCTTGAAATGTTTTAATTAAGAAAGTAAATTCAATTAACAACCAAGTCATGTCCTATTTGATGATTTCATAAATTTGGTAAAGCTAGAAATAAACAATTTTTACGAATAATGTAAATTATAAATTTTCAAGTACGCAATTACAGTGTTTCAACAATTTATAAATTTTCTCGTTTTAACTTAGTTCTTTGATCTTTGGTTAACCTCTGCTTGCACGCATGCAGTCACAAGATGTTACAAGGTTAACCACAGCGATGATTCTAATCCTATACACGAGAGTACTCGTGGTGATGATGGTAATTACACTGCTACTTTTAACGTCAGAACCTAAGTCGATGGTCCTTTCTTTCTTGTTCCTCTTTGATTCACTTTTCAAGGTAGTCTACAATGGCCTAAGTTTTTTCAGCTTATTTCATACAGCTTAGTCACCGAACTCAATCTTACATTTGCTTGAAATGCACGCTTTCTAACACGCAGCTTAATCAACGAATCAAGTCTTACATTCGCTTAAAAGACGCAACAGAACTAATTCTTAAACCGTTGTAGTTACTTTAGAGCACTAAATGAAAGAGAAAAGGCGAAAATTGATATGTGGAAGGAATTTTTATACTCTTGCATTTAAGAAGGACACGTCAGATTGAGGTTCTGAACGACCAATCAGAGCTCAACCTAATTACTCTCGATTGACACGAGCACAGTCGTAGTACAATAATTATATACTTAGTAATTGATTGTTAAAACTGCTGATCTCTCAGATTTTACATTAGGTACAAGTTGCTGTTGAAATTGTACGATATTTTTCATGGATATACGCAGTAAAAAATGTTAAAATTGTTGATCGTTCTCATTCTTAAATAAAGTAGCGCAAATTGATCTTGTAAGACGAGCGCTTTATACGATTTTTTAGAATTTCACTGAAACGGCAGCTTATTTTAAAATAAATAAGTCGTACGTCACGCGATTGCAGAAGCCAGTATATAGCTCAATATTTGAAGATCGCTGAGCACTCACTTTTAATAATTTTAAAACGGAACTCTGTGTTTCGAAGTGATAGATATTAAGTAGAAGGGATATGACATAAGATGTCACAGGGCAACCTAAGTGGTAAAAACTGTCTATTTGTTTCTAAACAATAACTTAGCCCTTCAGTTTCCATTTATTTCCTAAAAAGCCATAGATAGCGGCCCTAAAATTTTACCGTACTTCTTTTCATTTCGATCATTTTATTTAAAAAATGTACATCGTTCAATAAAGCTTTGACTTGCTAACCATTGAAAATTTGAACGTTCATACTGGCTTCAGATAACTTAGAATATTAAAAAATTATGTACCTAAAAACCTCACTATTTTTTTTTTCTATTGCTTTTACAAACACTAGGAGGAAAGCATTTTTTCCAATTAACAACCATACGATTACACTTACACCAAGCTGGTAAAATAAAATTTAGTTTTATAAAGTTTACTATGATTCTTAAATAAATGGGAGAATTGTATACATGATAAATTCTAATTTATAAGAGAAAGGCTATGATCTACTTTGTACTTAGTCCCAGCACTGTAAAACAAATGCCTACTATTTTAAGGATATGTTACCATCATGAGGTATCAAAGAAAATTAAAGAGATTCCTAATATACATATTAAAACGCGTGTAAGACTTTTATAGATAGCTTCAATTAACAAAGGTAAAACACTTAATATCGGGACAAGCTACCCAAGTTTATTTCATGTAGTACAGATTTTTTTTAAATCAAATAATATTTCCACTATGTTTTATTTGCAAATTTTCGTTCATTAACTTTTACGTTTAAGTATTCAAAACAAAAGAGAATCACGCACTACAACTCTTTGAATTTTTATAAGTATTAAAAGGCAAAAAGATTGTTGTCTTAAAGTGGGGCAGCTACCTATTTTATAATGTTTTCGAGGACAACTTACTGTTGTCGAGAGGGACATTTATTTAAAATAAATGGTAATTTTACGTTATAGAGGTTATTTTGAGGTTTTTTAAATTAAACTTTACTCAGAAATCGTGCGTATGTAAGACTATATTTTCAAAATATTACAATACTCATTTTTTAATTTTTCGAGATTCATACATAGTTGTTACACTTCATATTAAACAGAATATTTGTATTGTAGAAGTTGCTCACTGTAAGTTAAAAATAAATACTTTGTCTTGTTGTCCCACTTTAGATACGACTTCTTTCAGAGTCCCAGAATTATAAGTTTTACCTTAGTTTTAAATGTTCTAATGTACGAGTATTTTTATATTTTCAAATTAATTTAAGTGTTTTCGGAGGTTTGAAGAAACAAATCACTGGATGAATAAAATTAACATACCCTAATCAATATCAGTGCTCTTGAACATATATTTGGTTTTAATAAAAAATAAAAAATCTAAGGTTATACTTTTTTAATCATATCTATCTTTGGTAGTTTAAAGCTCTGTTTTGATGATTTTAAAGGTAAGGTTAGAATTATAATATAGAGAGTAATAAAGTACGCAAAATTACAAGAAAGTCTCATAACTCTACTACTGAATTATATTGTTTGTGTACATAGAATTTTGGGTTTTACGTAAGCTTTTTACGTTTTTGAAGATTAGAAAACAATTGTGAAGTAGTGAGAGCCTCCTAAACATTTTTATAAGTACTGTCACATTAAAAATATAAGCTTTTTCTTTCTTAACTGTTGTAATAAAATACTTCACACTTATTATCTATGTTTGGACGTTTTCATGTTTATCTTCATTGCTTTTTGAGGTTAGGTTGTAATTATAATGATACAGAGTGATTGCTAGGATGAATTCTCATTTGAAATTTAAAGATACATGGGAAACAGTCCCTAAGACTGTTCAATTTATGATAACGAATCAGCCTATTGAGATTTTTTCTTTTTAGTAAGGATTTTTGGTTTATTGAGCTTAAAAATTGTTGAATGTTACACATCTAACTTAGACACTATCTGGTATACTCGTACGAAACAAATTATTGTTTTATATTTGGAAATCCTTGTTGTCTGTTATTTTTAATGATCATTTTTGGTGTTTTTTAAGATTAGCTGAAAATTTCTGACGCGATGAAGCAATTTAGATTCTGGATCTAGATTTAGCTCTTCAAAATATATAAGAAATATGTTTATTTACTTATTGGTATCCTGACGTTTTTTTTGGTCATGTGTTAATAATTGGTCGAAATTTAGATCTTGTACTAGGTTAACAAATTTTTACTTGTGAATCGATATCTTTAGCGTGTGTACTAAATACTGACTCAAGTTGTAATTTTTTTAAATATGTATTTCTATTTCATATTTTTTTTCCAAATTTTCGTACTTAATACTTCTGTTACGTAGGATTCTAAAGGTTCGGGGTGCTTAATAACAACGCGGCAGTTAAACTCAATCAATCTCTTTATTGCTATATTCCTTGAGGGAAGGCACTTTGCAGTCCCGAGTTACTTAATGCGACTATCCTCCTTCTAGTCCCGACGTTCAAGAGCCCTGCAACCACTGCTGCGAGCCTTTTTGTGCTCTCTCTTTCCCCACTTGTGCTCCTTCCCAAAACTCATAGCTGAAGCCCACCCCACGTAGTATGTTCCATACTGTACGTGACACGTCCGAGGCCGCTTCGTTTTCGCCCTGGACAACGTTCTTTTCTGTACCACCTCGGGAATGATTGTTTAATTAGTGTCTGTATCATGTTGTTCGTGTTGTAATGTATACTAATCATATAAGAAAAATTAATGAGGTGTTCCTATAAATATCCTCGTTAATTTTTCTTTTACAGGCTTTGATTAGTTTTCCGAAAGTTTATAATTATGTTATTACACATATTGTTCGTGTTTGCGCTCTTTCCTCTTACATAATAAATTGATAAATACGCCCTTGTGGGTCTTACTTTCATTGATGATTATATAATTCCCATTTATTACTTATTATCTAATTTAATATTTACTTATGTACTTACATACTTTTTTTTTCTGAGTTGTTTCATACATATTCATTTTCCTCATTATGATTATTGTTTTCCTTCTTTCGGTTTTATTTTACTTACAACTTTTGTTTTGTGTATTAATTTTCATTTTTTTTTTTTTTATTTCCTTTTTTTTGTGTTATACTATATTCATTACATTTCACGCAGCGTCTTTCACACAACATGACAAAAATCTTTTTATTTTTTTATTTTATTATCATCGTTATTACATACGTATTCTTTTTTTTATCCATTTAACGCATTATTGAACCAAAAGGTATATCAACCGCTCTTATTTACGTGTCTACTTACTATTTTCTTTTTGTATTTATTTACTCATATTTTTTTTTCTTACCTATGGATTTTTTTTTGATTGAAATCCACAATCATAGTTTGCCAAGCTTGAAAATGAAAATGATCAAATTATTGTTGCAAAATTATTTTTTTTTTTTTTTTCTTTTTGTTTTTTTTTTTTTTTTTTTTTTTACTAGACATCGTCAATGCTTAGGTATTGAGGCTTTACTTTTAACTTAGCTAAAGTTTGTTTGTTTCTTATGGTAACTGTTTGTTACTGCCCGTCGGTTGATCTTCTTGTCGCCGCTCACCCCGTACTTGGATAAGTATTGGCTGTAGTGTCATAGAATTCCCCGGATTTTTATTTCTTGCGACATTGTTTCTGGTTCTTTTTCCTGCAAACATTCTAGATAAGTTTAGTATAAGTGGGGCCCCCCATTTTAAAATTCCGACCGATCCTGCAGCCGTCCCTAATGCTAGTTTACCCCTACAACATGAAATAGTTATCCTTTTTTCCCCCGTTCTCACTCCCATTTATCGTAAGCTCCTAGGTCCCTAGGTTACCCTTGATTAAGGAAAGAGAGAACAACTACGAAAGAGAGAGTAAAAATTCTACCCTTTTTCTTATTTTATTTTTATTTTGTTTAAACATTCTGTGTAAATACAAATGCCCGTGCCATACAATTCATCACACAGATTTTCCTAATAATCATTAAATGCAATCTAGTGTTAGTGCTTGACTGGTTTTTACGGTAAGTAGCGAGTGTGGCTCCGTCTTTACATTCAGGGTATATCGTTGCATATAATATTAATGTTATACTTATGTACATCTATATTTGTTGCACTGTGTATGTGTATGCTATAAACATAAGGTACATAATAGTCTCACTCCTTAGGAATTTTTTTTTTTTTAAATCAAAACTCTGTTTTTTTTCCCACGTTGCGTGTTAAGTACATGCGTGTCTATATGTTTACAGCGTTGTTTTCGCCGATTCTCGTGAGATTTGTGTATGTATTCGTTTATTGTACCTTTGGAAGGTACTGCGTTGTGTTACAGTTTGTCCCTATTTTGGTTGGGATGAGCTTGGAGGAGTAGATGATTTTATGATCACGCCTTTCCGTAGTGAGTATGTGACAGAATTCAAGGAGGGAATGTCAAAGGGATTCTGTTGGGTTTTCCTTTTTTCATTGCTGCTCTCCTGGCTGTGTACTCGCTGATTTTGTCCAGTACTCTTCCTTGTTGTTTCCACACAACGCAAAAAAAAATTTTACTATGACTAGTGCAAGTGTGATTTTTGATATTTTCGTGCGGTTGCCCGAGTTTCTGAAGTTTAAGAAAAAATTTATTTTAGTTGGGTACACGGCTTGTTGTTGATCCGTACGCTTATTTCGGTGTACCAAGGCCTCTGTGTGAGCAAGGGTGGTCTTACAACGTGGCTCCTTTGCCCTTGCGGTGGTACCCATATTGTGGAGGTGTTGGAACCTGTGAGGTTCGGTGCCCTTAGGGGTACCGTTTCTCCTTGTTTTCCAGGACCACGAGAAAGCAGTGGTGTGCCCGTCATTCGACGGCTGCGTGCTGAAGAAATACTGTCGAAGTCTTGAGTCCGGGGCGACTTATACTATTGTTATCGGGTGTACTTGCCACCGGGCCTTCATGGTGGTGGTAGTCGACGTGCAGTTCGACGCTGCTTCCTATCCTCTCGACAGCTGACCGATAATCCAGGTGCGCTATCAGTTGATTTACTTCTCGTCATAGTTGCCAGTTATATGCTTTTGTAAAGAAAAATTACCTTAGGTGGACGGTCTAGTGGACGGTCTGTTCGTCGCCAAGGACATGACCGCCGATCCAGTGTTGTCTCATGAGGACTGCGTGCGCCGTTTACAGGCGATGTTATTATCCGGGAGTGACCGTGGCGGGGGCAGGATAGTCCCTGACGGCGGGCGGAAGAAGGAGGGAGGAAGAGGGAAGAGGAAGATCTGTCCTAGTTCGCGAACTCGTGGCCCACGATAAAAGTGTGATAAAAATTTTTTTTTTGCGGTTACCCCTCATTATTACTATTTACCGTTCCTCCATGCTCCTCCCAGCCGTTTAAATATGTAACTCAAAAAGGTTTTTTTTTTTATACATATATATGCCTATATTCTGCATATGTCTCCTAAGTGTACACTTATGTGATAATTGTATTAACATGGTTTTAACGCTAGTTAGATAGAGCCACACGCACTTTTTATCCACCTCTCATACATCGTTCATGTAAAGAGTAACAAAGAAAATAAAAATAGAATATCACTTTATTATACACGTTATTTATTCATTTTCTCTCATTATTATGATTGCTATTATTATTTTTATATTGCATGTTTCTCTCTTCTCCTTAATTCCTCAGTCTGTGCTAATTTTGAACGTAATATATTTCCTTTCGTTACATGTCCTCTCCCGTATGCCTGTATTTAATGAACCTTCGCAGCGCGTCCGGGGGCCGCGAAAGAAAAGGAGTTCCCGAGAGAAGTGGTATTTATTTTCACATCTATTTGTACCCCCTATTCGTCTATAATGCTATTATTCGTAAGTAACTATTGGGGTGGGGAGCAAGTTGCCTCTTGGTCCCTTTCACTTTTCTTCTTCTCCTCTTCTTATAATCTCATCCCTTGGACACGGAGATTTCAATACACAAGCTTTTTTTATTTTGTCCACATGTGAGACCCGTATTTCTTCATTTCTCTGTAACTTCACATTATGGTTCCTGTAATCTATGCCGACTATTTCGTAAGGGCCCTCGTATTGGTCATCAAATTTCCCTTTAGATGGCTCTTTTAGTACATACACTATCACACCTTCCATAAAAAAATTCGTGTTCAGCGCCCTATCACAATAGTACTTTGATACGATTACAATGATCGTAATTGCGCGAGTGTCCCCGTTATTTGCAGCAGTAACTCTGTATATGTTTGACCCACCTCTGGCCTCTTTCTGGCCTCTTAAAGCTTGACGGGAGTTTTGCCTGTTGACCAAATATAAGCTAGTAGGGTGTGTAGCCTGTACTCTCGTGTTCCGACGTATTGTAAGCGAGCATACACAACGGCAATAGTTCGTCCCATTTTTTGGTCTCGCTAATGTAGGCTTTTAAGTATTCTGTAAGAACGTGAAGCATGCGTTCAATTGCCCCGTTGCTCTGAGGATGAAATGCCATGCTCCCAAGTTTCTCAATTTTGAATAATCGAGTAAACTCGTCCATCGTTTTGTTCATAAAATGCGTTCCTCGGTCTGATAATAATTTTTCTGGCGCTCCAAAGTATGCTAAAAATTTATTCGTTAAGGCTCTTACCGTTTCTTCAGCTGTTGCTTTTTGTACCGGTATTAATACAATAAACTTGGTTGGCCAATCCTGTATTGACAGGATATGTGTATAGCCGTTTGTTGAAGGCTTATTAATTGGTCCGTAATAGTCAATCGAGATTTTTTCAAACGGTCTGCTGGGCGTATCTGTAACGAGCATAGCTTGCTTCGTTTATACACGCACTAGTTTTTAGTCTGACATGACCTGCATCCAAGTATAAATTGCCTTACATCGGCCCTCATGTTCCTCCAATAATAGTCCCTTGCTATCTTATTGTAGGTTTTATTCATTCCTTTATGACCCCCAATTGTTGATTCGTGATACTCTTTAATAACCTTATATCGTTGATCCACTGGTGGTATAACTAAGGTGTTCATGTAAAAGGTCGCTGCGACCTAGAGGTTTTTAAAAGTTTCCTCAAATTGTTCCACAAAGTAGATCCATTGGCTCATGGTGAGTATTGCCAAGTTACGTATCACGCCTATAGACTTTATTTTATTTATCATTACTAGCGCCTTGAGTGACGTAATGCATTTCTTGATGTCCGATTCTAGCGCCGTATCTTCAAAATGCGATTTGATATACATTCGCATCACCGCGACTTTTTTCACATTTGCTCTCGTGACGTCACCAACCATCTTTTTTTCATTATTTAGGGCTATTGGATCTATGTATCCGCGCTCATATAGGGCGTCTATTGTTTCCGTATCAGGCACGCTTTCTGTTACTGTCGCGAATACTAGGTTATCTAGATAATGAAATGGGTGATCCTTTGCCCGATGCATTCTTTGGAATGGTTGTATGTCTGTTTCTTTTCCCGGTAGCCACGGTGGTTTTTCATGTGGTAACCGTGTCCTGCATACTCTGTACTTTTTTAGCTGTGGGAGGTTTGATAATGCTTTTCTTTGAAGGTCTGCTTCCTCTGGTTCGTTTTCCGACTCCAGTCTGGCCTTGTTTAAACCAGCCCCCTCTTCACTCTTATTGTTTAGTAAGTCTGAACTACTTGAAGAGTCGGGGGATGGTGGTGGATCAGGTGGGGGCATGTCCTCATCTTCATAAACGTCCTCATTCATGGAGTCACTTTGATTACGCTCTATTTCTTTAACTCCTTCCTCTTTTTTCTTCCATGATTCGCTTACTTCACTTTTCCAATTTATATTGGCGCCCGATTTGTCACTAACCCGCGATTCCCTTTCCACCGGGCTTTGTTCCTCCTCAAAATGCCTGGTTGCGGCAACGAGTGGTCTGAAGTAGTTGTTGAGGAGATGCAAGTGTACATATTCCTCATTGGCATTAATCGTGAAACTTTCGAAAATTTCACACTTTTTTCCCCTCTTAGTGCCCTGTAGATGTATACAAATATTCTTCCTGAACTCTTGTGCGAACAACAATATGCAATCATCATTACCATATTCTGTATTGGACTGCAGGATTTTTTCTACCTCCTCCGGGTCAACACATATATTTTTTCACTTCGAACGTTGTAGTACATCCCGGAATTCTCGCACCGTCAATTGCAAGTCACAGGAAAAAATAAGAGAGTCGAATAAGCAATTACCTGGTATTTCTACCGGAAGTTCTTCGATAAGTTTTAAATTTTTATTCGACTCCATGCAGTTTTGTTCTAAATTCTGTTTAGCTACGTTTCCGCCTCCTGTTTTACTTTCAAGCTTATTACCTTCATCGGCATAATCGTCCATTACCCCTCTTATTCTTTCATTTCCCGATGGGTTTTCATTTATCTGTGGTGATCCAAGCGGGGTATTTTCCTCGCTGAAGAATTTCTCTTTATCCCCTGAGCCCGTTCTCTCCTTCGAGGGCTGTTGAGATATGTTTGTATCATTATCTGTACGTACCGTCGGATCGCTCAAAAGTCGATCGGTGATAGTATCGGATTCCCAAGCATCTATTATGATTCCCGGCTTGCCTTTAAAGTCTCGGAGCTGAACATCTAGTCTAACCTTTGCTTGGAAGTTATCTATTGAGTCATTAAGTAACGCTCCGATCTTTTTGTTTACTTTCGTCCCTTTTTGTGGACTTTCTTTCGTCTGTGTACCCCGTCGTGATTCATTAATTTGCTTCTCGCTTACACTCTCACTAGACGGTCTGCTTTGTGCCCCTTCCTTCGGCGTCGGTCGGTCCCCTTCGACCGTATTCGGTATTGTCTGTTGCTGCTTGTTACTCTCTTGGAGCACACTTTGTGCGTGAGCTTGGGCCCATCGGTCATTCTTCTTCTCTCCCTTATTCGCATTTCTGCTTGACATACCTGCATCCGAACTCATCATCTCTATGGTATCTATAGGGTCAAGCATTCTCTCTCTCTCTTTCCGATCAACTCTGTAACCAGGCCTGTCTGTGCCTGCTGGTGTCCCCCGTGCTCATCATTGTTCGCATTTATGTTTATAATCTCTGTACTTACAGTTTTTTCTTCCTCTTTACCTTCCTTATTCGCTAGGCTAGCTGCGGCTAGTTGGAATCCCCAATGTTTTACCGGCTCGGATTTTCCTTTTAAGGCCACCGGTGAGTCACAGTTTGCTATGATAATCTCCTTCGACACAGTTTCTATTTGCGGTGTTACTGAAAAATTTGGCGGGTGCCTATGCAGCGTATCCAATTGTCTTTTGCGATTTTTTCGTTGCATCTTCGGTTGTATTTCTAGTTCTAAATACGGTGTGCTTGTTATTCCCACCCCTTTTTTCAAATTTTCTTCTTTGCACATGTAAGCTAATTTATCCTCAGTTGGACCCTGTGATAGAATTTGTTCTTCACCATTGTTTAAGGATCCTATTTGAATATTTTTCCCCTTATTCTCTTCTGCGATCTGTACTATCTGTTTACGCGGCCTGCCTCTTTTCCCTTGTTTCTTACGTGGTTCTGCTCCTTTACTCTCTATATTTTCACTCGCCACCGTCCACTCTGATTCTGAGTCTGCGTCGCTTTGTTCATTGACCGTTAGCTTATCTGAGTTATTCGTCTTGCGAGGCTTTTTCTTTCTACCTTTTTGTTCGACTCGTCTGAATCGGATATTTCTATCTGCCATTTCTTATCCCTTCTTATTATGTTTCTCTCTCTTCTTGTCCGCATTTTGAATATTCGTGCGGGTGGCGCATTTATGTCACCATGACCATCTCTCTCCTGCTCTTCAGCAAGTTCATATAACTCTCGTCGCGGTAGTTCAGGATTTTTCTCTCCATCCTCTATAATCGGATTTCGGGACAGTGCATCCGGTGCCTTATTGGCTATTCCTGGTCTATAAACAACGTCAAATTCATAGCCCCTTAATTCAGCTTTAAGCCTATTAAATCTTATGTCTGGCTTCTTTGATGAGTGAAAATGTTTAAGAGGCTCATGGTCCGTAACCACTGTAAACCTTCTGCCAAATAGATAGGGTCGAAACTGCTCTTTTGCATATACTATAGCGAGCAATTCTTTATCGTACGTAGAGTATCGAATTTCGCTGCCCTTTAGGCATCTAGAGGCATACTCGCACGGATTGTCTTTTCCTATTTCTCCCTGACTCAATATTGCCCCAATGGCATAGTCAGATGCATCCGTTGTCACCACAAATGGTTTTTCTAGATTGGGTGCTTCAAGTACAGGCTCACTGCAAAGTGCATCTACGAGCGTTTTGAATGCTTGTTCATGCTGCTCTTCCCATTGAAACTCTGTACCTTTTTTCAGAAGCTTCGACAGCGGTTGAGAAATTTTAGCGTATCCTTTAAATAATCTCCTGTAATATCCAACAAATCCAAGAAATTGTTTGATTTTCTTTGCATTTGTAGGCCTTGGATATTTTCTTGCAGCCTCGATTTTCTTTGGATACGTTTTTATTTCACCATTTCCTACAATATGGCCTAACACTTTTGCTTCACGTTTTAAGAATTGGCACTTCTTTGGCTCAATTGTAAGATTTGCCCTTGACAATCGCTCTAACAATCTTATAAAGCGTTTGCGATATTCTTTAAGATTCGACGCGAACACCATTATATCGTCTAAATATACCTCTACCTCATGGCCCTGCAGCCCTGCCAGTGCAAGCGTTATTGCCCTTAGAAACGTGTTCGGAGAATCCGTGCAACCCATCGGCATTCTTTTGTACTGATAATGCTCATTCGGTCCCGAAAACGCTGCTTTATGAGCATCGTCTGCATGTATTTCAACTTGAAATAATCCCTGCTTCAAGTCTACCACTGTCATATAGCGTGCTGTCGCCAGATGTTCCAGTATATCGCTCTGGAAGGGAAGTGGATGACAACTGCCCATTGTTATCTCGTTGAGTTGCCTGAAATCCGTTACTACCCGCCAGCGCTTTTCGCCATCTGGTCCTGCGTTTTTAGGTACGATCCACATGTTTGAGCTGTACGGTGACTCTGAAGGCTCTATTATGCCTTGTTCGAGTAATTTCTTAATTTCAACTTTCATTTGCTCTC
>NW_019379618.1:563977-617436 GCF_000648655.2 Copidosoma floridanum | reverse complement strand
GTCCACCACTGGGACTGGTACATTTATTATTTCATTTGATATATTTAGACATTCGGCATACACCCTACCATTATTGTTCGTTGCGATAAAATTACCGAACAAAATACCCTCTGTAAGCTTTTGTAGTGGGACCCAGCCCACTTTAATTTTTCTGTGCGACTCTTTTATATACGCATATATAACTTGCCTCGTTTTCGGCACAATTTCAAAACTTTTTGTTTCTCGTAGCGGAATTCTCCTTCCATTCAACTTAAGTGTGTTTTCTTCGGCATTTATCTGACCGTTATACAACTTCAAAGTATCCCATCCTATGATTCCTTCCACCTCTATGGGAAAGTCATGGGGGACTACGTGTAGGTTACACATGAAGTTTTTTAGGGGTAATCTTATAGATCCCAAAGTTTGGCGAGCTCCATGCGTTACGCCTTTTATTTTTAATTTTTCCCTACTATTTACTGCTACTCCAATATCGAGACAATTCTCTTTAATTATTGAAATTTCCGCGCCCGTATCGGCATAAAATGTCGCACCTTCGTTTATATAAGGGCTTTTTAGAATTACTGTGGGTGGTGTGTATTCTATTTTTGATAAATTTATTTTCACTGTGCGAGATAGCTGCTGCTCATCTTTTCCTTCAGCTTTAGAATTTTCACGCGTCGTGGCATAAGTCTACGATACCTTATGCTTGTCATTATCCATACCCTCCATAACCTCCTCCGGGGTCTCCATTATACAGTGGTATACCATTTACTGTGTTGTTTAGGTAGCCTAATATATTAAGATTTGAGCCTCAGGCTAACGGTACCCCTGTTTGTTGCCTATTACTAGGAAAAAATTGCATGGTTTGATGCTGAAGGTTATCGCGTATGATGCTTTGTGTCCTTTGAAAAGATTCTGCCTGCTTATTTATCGGCAGCTCGGTTGGTCGGTCACATGCTGGGAAAAAGTATTCTGTATTTGTATACACGTCATTATGATTTTCTTCGTATCCAAACCTCAGCCTATCTGTCCTATTGTTTGATGTGTAGTAGTTATAATGTTTGTCATTTGAATGCAGAGGTAGCCAATTGCAGAATGGTATAAAAGGTTGTTCACTGTTTGTATTTTCTTGTTCTCGCCGTTTGGTATACTTTTCCTGCCAACTCGTTTTGCCTAGCCCTTCCACGCCTAATTGATCACGTTTCCTGTCTACCCCTATGTTCTCTTTAATCGCGTTCTCTTTTAATTCTGATTTTTCTGGTGGAATTTCCGACATTTCTATTTCTGCTGTTTCGTTCGTTGGCTCTGCTAATTTTATATTAGGATTTTTCTTAAATGAAATTTTTGGTTTTATATTTTTAAATATCTTTAACATAAGAACTTGATTTTTCTTATCCATCTTCTCATAGAGTGCATACGATTCGGGGCCGTGTTCAAGCATAACCGTTATTGTATCTGAATCTTCTTGTGTCATGGAAAAAGTTTTGTTTAAACCATCCCTACCGTTATCAATCTCCTCCCCGTAGTCGGACATCATTATTTCTTTCCCCCCTTTTTTTTTATAATAGAGTGATGTGAGCTTAATTATTTTAGTTGATTTCAGTCCACGCACGAAGAAATAATAGAGAAAAAAGGATTCCTATTTTATTTCCGATTCTGTATTCCTATTTTACTGGCTTCTAAAACGAGCGGAACTAGCCGTATTCGGGTTAAGTATCAATTTTTGTACGTCGTTTCCTTAGCTAAATAACTCCGGGGGACAATAAGTATATATATTTGGGAGGATAAAAAGAATTATTACTTACTTTGACAGAAGGCACAAGACGATGAGCGCCAATATACTCCAAGTCATCCTCTTTACGATGGTTCCTTTTGAAACTGGATGTTGACTCTTGTCCTTTCTTACTCGATAGCAGCTGCAGGTGACTGCCTTGAATTTTCTGCGCCTGTTATTGCACTGCACTATGTGAGCTTCCCGATTGTTGCCCGAAAATTCCGAAATATCACGTGTAAAAAAAAAAATTTTAATTTCACGACAAAACCTACCCCACACTTAGCACCAAAACTGTTACGTAGGATTCTAAAGGTTCGGGGTGCTTAATAACAACGCGGCAGTTAAACTCAATCAATCTCTTTATTGCTATATTCCTTGAGGGAAGGCGCTTTGCAGTCCCGAGTTACTTATTGCGACTATCCTCCTTCTAGTCCCGACGTTCAAGAGCCCTGTGGCCACTGCTGCGAGCCTTTTTATGCTCTCTCTTCCCCTACTTGTGCTCCTTCCCAAAACTAATAGCTGAAGTCCACCCCACGTAGTATGTTTCATACTGTACGTGACACTTCATAAATATTCAACAAATTGACTGCTTAACTGTTATCAATTTGTTATTATCAATAATGTCAGATATATGCGCTTCTTAACTATTCTTATAATTACTTGGAAATATTTCTATTTTTTATCAGTAAACAAACGTAATTTATGACTTAGAGAAAATCACATTTTGCTCTGTTCTTTTTTAGTCAATTTTTTGACTGCAAACGTACACACAATATATTTTTTGTACCAATTTTGAAAGTGAAAATAAGTATCTAAATACTTTTTCAGACGACTTACAAACAGTGTTATAATGTAACTAACAAGTTAATGGTTAAAAAGCCGTCTTATTCTAACCGACTAATGCGTTAAATGTCACCGACACTTTAAAATTGTGAAATACAATCGTCTGTTACATATAATTTAAATTAGATGAATTTAAACTTGTAAAAATGATGTCCAGTCTTATTATTATTATAAATTTTTTTTTTTTATACATATTAGGTGTTTAACTGTCACTCATTTTTTTTACAATAATTTTTAAATGGTAGCAAAATGTATTTGATACAAGTATTAAAACAGAAGTAACATAACATAAAATAAGTTTCATATGCTAAACTTCGTAAAATTGAGGCAGACCAGACTACGCTGTGTTTGAAACTCACGCAAGCATAATCCCAAAGCTAAAAACAATCAAATTTTAAGGTAAAACTCATGGCCGAAAAGGAAAAACAAATTCTTGTGCAGAATTTGTTAAGAAATACAAGAAAAATAGTTTGAAATGATCAAAAACTGGAAATAAGTAAGATACTTTTACTTTTCTAGAATACGTTGATTATAATATCTCAATTGCAAAATGTGAAAAAAAAAATGTTTTTGATCGAAAATCTTTAGAGTTACGTGAAACAAATTCTGCTTACCGAATTTCGATGTCACTCCAAGAATCATTAGCTCTCAACCAACTTTCTAGAAACCATGTGTCAAATTTTCAAAATATTAAGTAGTTTTTGTTATATAATTTTTTTAATTAAAACTTACAGATTTTGTAGCAAAACGACGGCACAATATGTCTGAATTTGACAGCATAAAAAACTACTACTATTTAAACCAGTGCCCAATGAGTGCTTGGGTACCCAAGTATAGAGTTATACTTCTCTGGTAAATAATATATGAGTGTAGTTATCTATCTTTTACAAATTGATGTATTAAATAAGCCACTGTAATGTACCTATCGTGATGCAATTATCCTTGGAATTAGGATAAGTAGTATGGTAGAGTTAGTTGACCAAAAAATTCTGACTAACTCGAAAAAAATAGGGGAGTAGTTTTAATGCATGGTAACAAATTGACATAGAATTTAACAAGTAGAAATGTCAGCAAGAACCCCAAAATAAAATGATAAAAATAGCCAAAACATGTTTTCTAACAGATTCTTCCAATTGGTAAAAATAAATAGCATTTAAGGTAGTTGTAGAGTAAAGATAGGCGAAGCAAAATACGTTCGAAAAATGTACCTATGTTGGCAAACAACTTTTTCATGGCAATTTTTCGAGAAGACTTTTTTCAGTTTTTACTATGGTTCACGAAAAGTTTAAAACCGATCAAGCTAAAATTTTGTATTACATTAAGGACTATAATATCTGCCTGGAGACTAAATTTTATGTCTAAATATTGTATAAAATGCGACACTTGACTGTGCAACATGTGTGTTCGCATACCTGTACTATTTATGATAAGTCCTATAGTCTTTATCTCCTTACAACAACCAAAGTGATTGAAAACCGTACATAACGAGCCTTACCCATAAATACCTACGAGGAATGTCCTCGGGAGAGAGCTTCAACAGTGGGAAAAATCCCTCAAAGATAAGTGGCAATAGCCAAAACATACAGGTTAGGAACACATCAATGACCAACAACAATGAATCGTTAAAAAAAAGGAACTCAATCATACCAAGCAATAATGACAAAAAGATAAAGAAGCTGCATGCTCTGGATGCGAAAAATCTCAACAACAAAACTAAAAATATTGTACAGGAGATTTTGAATTCCTCAAAGAATTCACAAAACAAACATAGCAACAAAAGATAGATAAAGTAGACTCTGAAATGAATAACAACCCCATTTACACTGATACAGATAACAACACCCTGTAAACTACTAACAAGAAACAAAGCTCCACCAATTAAAATAAAAGGACACATAACAAAAGATCTCATCTCACTGCTCAATAAAATATGTGACAACTTCATCATCAAAAATATAGAAGAACTAGCTCCCCCCCCTGTCACGGCTTCGGGAGAGACTCACTAAATAGAACTTCGTAGTGAGTTGACATGTAATGTAAAACGTTTTCAGTTAGAAATTTTACATCGATTCCTGACACTTCTTAGAATTAAAATCTTCTTATTAAAAATATGTTTGTTCAGAATCCATACAGTTTATTTGGTCGAATACTGAGCTGAAAAAAAATATAATTATACTGAAAATTACCGTACGTTCCTTATGCCATAAAATAATTATTGGCCCAAAAGGCCCGTTGATTCGCAGTTTCTTTCGTATAATCTAGAAAAAGGGATATTTTTTAAAGCTGTAAAAATTTAAAACTCTAAAAAAATATGTCATTAAAATTTTTTTTACTCTTATCTCACAACTTTATTAGCACAGCAATAACGTTTTGGAACTTAATCTCTACATTTTCTATCGTCACAAAAATACAAATACACATTCTATCTATTTGAAAATCTGGAAGATTTAAAAGATTACTGTTAAGGTTGTAATAAAGAGTTGATCTCTCACTTAATAAATTTTTCGTTTGCCAATTTTGACGCTGTTGCTTCAATCTCGATGTTGTTGTCCAAATGTTCTGCGTCAGTGTCTTGACACCTTAAATCGTGGACATCGAATGCATTTAAAGTTTTCTTTCCAATTTGCTTTTGCGACTTTTGGCATGGTTAAGACTTTTGTGAGCCCTAGAGGCTGTTTTTATCAACTTTGTTAAGTTCTAAGATATTAATTGGCAAGGTAGTTCGACGTCCACTGGCCCTAATAAGGACCTGCGAGCGCCTTAGCGGACCTACGTTAACTCTTTCTTGACTGAAAATTCCAGCAAACGTGACTGCTTATATGCCTCGAAGGAATTTTCTCTGGTCTGTCTTTGTCGTACCAGACAGATAAGGAGGAAAACTACGTCCAAACCGTTACAGCTAGTTGTAGAGCTATTTACCAACGACTCCTAGTATTACACCAAAGACGTTAGTTTTTAAAGCACCTTCTTTTCTTGCAGAATCAGTTGTTTTGATAATCTAAAGTGGGAAAATTGGTTCGTGATGCTTTTCCGTTGGAGACTGTCTCGTTTGCTAAAGTTTATTTCCCAGCCTTGCGACGACCAACTTCGCTCGCAACGTCTGCCCGAGAATCACTGACTTGGTTTAATAGTGGTCGGCATTATATTAATTATATTATAATAATACAGTCTTTAAGTCAACGAATCGTTGCCAGAAATGGTAGTAAAAATACATTTGTTGCAAAGGTAGTTTAACCTTACGTGGCCCTCTAAAGAACCGATCAGATTTATGGTCAAGTAAGGAACGTAAAAACTTATAATGGCCCTGGAAAGGGCTAGTGGTGAAACTTCCAGTTATTACTTATTATTATTTTTGATGATGGAGAGCTGGCTGTGGGTAGCTTGACTTTTACTCTCGGAGTCTCTGTGTACAGAGACCAAGCTGGAGGGAGGTACGCTGCTGACCAAAGAATATCTCGTCTTCGGGTCGTTCCCCAGATAATTAACCGCTCGTCGTTAGTCGGAAAAGTGGGCCTGGAGAATACCTTTTCTGTGAGTATGCCGTTGGGACGACCACTGAGAAGGAGGCCGTTGTAGCAGCCCGAATTCAGGATTGCTTCCTCTAGCTTGCTGTTGTAGATTGTGCGCTGGCTAGACACGTCTCCTGGTATTTCGCCAGAGACGTTAGCATTTAGAACACCTTTTTATTGGTGGCACTCGTGAACATTGGTGGTTCGGGATGGTGTTCGGCGTAAGTCGCTTGTCCATTAGAGAACATGTTGTTAGTAGCCGGGATACCCAGCTGATTGATTCCTAGCTCTCTGCTTCAGGTACTGCCGATGATTGACTATGGTATTTGGTACATTGCTTGAGTAAGTCTCACGGTTAGCGATTGCAACGGTTTAAGCAACTTTTTTATACATATTAGTAAGAAGAGAGTTCAGTATAAGATCATCTGATGAGAATTAGCATGCAACGATAACATTCATCTTGAAAGAACACTAAATCCTATTTGTTACCTTCACTCCAAAAAACACATAAGTTAAAATGTTAGTTTTAAAAGGTCTCAGCAAAGACACCAGCAAATAGGAAGTAGAGGAAGAACTTAAGGATAAAAAATAAATTAATTCAATACTATAAAAATAGAACACTGAACACCAGATAACAGAATCAAGATTTTTATAATCCAAGTGACAGCTTAGAGTAAATTAAAAAATGTAACAAGTGTAAAACGAATACTCCATCAGGCCGTCAAGAGGGAACCTGTAAGAAAGAATAGTCCTTCTCAATGCAGAACTGTTAAAGGATTGGACTTATAGCAATAAATTGCTCATTAAGCTATCAGTGTAACAAATGCACTCATCCGCACCACCCGAACAAACGCACCCTAATAACAAATTAGATAAAGCACTCTTAAAATCCGTTAATCGTTATCAAACAGGCCATTCAGCTTCTTTTAAAGGATGTACAAAGTGAAAAGAACAGGGCCAGAAAAAAATAATAGTAAAACTAACACCAGATCTACAATAGCCGTACCAGCAAAGAGTTATGTAGCAGCAACAGAAACAGGCAACTACAGAACAAGTCAGCTGAACCGAATAGTATACCCACTATAGCTACACTAGCAACAACAACAACAACAACAACAACAACAACAACCGAATAACGTGGAAGGCATTAAAACCAGGGGAGGAAATGCTGTCGCTGAAATAATTAACTAAGCAAACAAGAGCACAGTTACACTACTTGATGACTTCCAACGCAATATGAATAAACTGATCTTATAGTGAACAGCTAAAATTAATATTGGGATTGACAACATTAATTGACAAACTGACTAAAACACTTAGATAATAAAGACAATTGCTATCTATCTGGACATTCAATGGCAGTCAATGGACATAGAATGACAAGCAGCAAAGAAGTCGTAAGTCATAAATTCACGTAAAAAAAAGATCATGGAAACAAACGTCAACTCATTAATAACAAATATTAGAAGACTAGAGATAAAAAATTAATCAAAATTTATGATCCTTATGTTTTATGTTTTTGCGAAACAAAATTATACCCCTCCTTCAAACCTACCTTTAAAAATTATAAAATCTATAGAACAGACCATTTCTGGAGGTGGTGGAAAAAAAGAGCTCTCTTAGAAATAACAATCATGAAATTAATAGTTTTAAGCAAATAAAAACTCTACATCATAAGTGCATATGTATCTAGTTCCAATAAAAACAAAATCAGCTCTGACTTGTCAGTCCTCTTTAATGAGCTGAAGCTAGACAAATCCAATAAATTGTATATTATAGCAGGACATCTAAATGCAAAACATCTTTATTTTAGTGACAAAAGAACGAACTACTGCATTATCAATGAAAAGAGCTGGATAACAAACAACGATGTAAATTATAAGCTCAAAAAAATAAGCCTATCAAAGGCCATTTTTCCTCTCTACGACTTGATATTTAAAGATACAAGACTGACGACTGAGGAGCCTCTGTTGTCTACGATACACATAGACAATGACCATAGAGATAGGCTAAATACCAGCAAATTACGCAATAATCAACATTTAGAACTAGATAATAACAAGCCCGCCATACATATGTATAAAAATGCCATTTGGACCAATTCAAAAACAACTTTCTTAAGATTATTCTTTCAAAATATCTGACAACAAAAGCTGGACCAACAATAAGATTGACGATTTTGTACTCAAAAAACAAATAACTAATAATGAATCAATTACAAAAGTGATACTAAAATACAAACCAAAAAACTTGTTAGAAACAATTTAATTTCTCAAACTCAACAAGTTGTATAAAATTAAGTACAAATTACAGTCGCAAATACTCAGATTGATAAATAAAACATATTAGAATAGTTTAATGTTATTGCACAATTTACAAGATAAAATGAAAATAAACAAAATTAAAAATACAAAATGTACTTTCAATAATTTTAAAAAACAGCTGGAGCGACACCATAACAAGCATAAATTACAAAGACTCAACGAGCTTCTTTCCACCACTTAAGGTAGCTCCCTTGTGAAAACCTACGGAATGAAATATGTTTCATTTAATAGATTTTGATCCACTGAATTCAACGGTGTCCTTGTTTGTACCCCAAGTGAAGCAAAATCTCGAGATATCTCAACTAAGAGTTGTTCCTTAGACACGAGCTAATACGGCAGAGCATCAAAATATCAGCTTTACAGGCATTTTCCAACTCACAATAAAATACCTGAGCAGACAAATTATGATGTACTTGTAGAAAAATCTCTGTTCTTCTCAATCCTGTTATGTAAAATGCTGGTAATGGGGCATTTTCCAAAGATATTTGCCAAGAAAGACGTAAAAATCAGCTTCATGGTTATAAATGACAGATGGTAGTAGAATACCAACACTGATGTACGTATATACATATACATACACAAGTGAAACTCTCCTACTTGACTAGAGCAGTAGACAAGGAAGATACTTTAATAAGATATTTAGAAGAAAAAAAAAAAACATCGACGTTAATCACTTTTGAGTTGCAGAAACTAGATGACATCAATACCAACAATCTAAACTTACTGAAAGACAAAAAAAACCAGATCAGAGTAACAAACACAAAAAAGATGCCAGACATTATCGGATCACAGCTGGAAAATGTAAATACAGATAATAACCAACCCACACCTTAATTTATCATTTATCGTTAACTGGCATCATAGCAAAAAAAGTTATAGGCACTTCCCTTATAGACTTGAGAAAAGCTTTTGACTTTGTCTGGTTGGAAAGAATTTTCTTAAAATGAAGCAGAAAAAAATGTTTGATTTATAATCTAAAATTAATAGAAAATATGATTATTAAAAGAAAGTTCGAAGTAACCATCAATAATATAATATCTTAGAAAATATTTGTTAGTTCTAAGGGCGTTCTACAAAGCATATAAACTTGCCGTTTCTATTAAATATATTTAATGTAAGCGTGCTAGTTCTCTTTGATATCAACAATGAAACAACCTGCTTGGTATTGCGTTTACCAACAACTTCATCTGTTACTATGCTCATAAAAATAAGAGAAAAATAAGAGAAAAATATTTGAAGTAACTCGTGCAATAAGAATGCATGAACTTGATGAAGCGAAGCTACTTAAATAAAGTTTATTGTGCCTAAAAAATACTGTATCCAGTTCTTTGTAGCTACAAAAAGAAAAAAAAATGTAGAACATTTCAATACTCTACGATTTGTTGGACGAGTGTTTTTATGGTAATATTCCAGAAATTAATTTTCTTTTAATTTTTCCTTTAATTATAAAGCACTATTTGACGCAAAATAAAAAGTTATGATAGTGGGATCCAACAATATTTAAAAAATCAATAAAAACGTTTATAAATACTTATTTCGCCGTTGGTTTTGGGATTCTATACCACATATACGAAAAAAGGGCCAAAAAAAAAAAGGTTTTTCCTTGTTATGTATATTTTCCGGCGCTAAAACAATTTTTAAGACACCACAATTTAAAAGAACAGAGAAAAACACATAAAATAGTGTTCTTTAAAAGTTAGCCAAAAAATATCTACATAACCTAAAATACCATTAAAAAGTTCAAAAATTTCTATTAAGCTTAATATTTGAATTTAAAAAATCTGAAAAATCAATGTATTTTTGTTTTAGCATCTACACGTACTTAACTTTTTTCAAATTTTTGAAAATGGCAGATTAACCAAAAGAGAATTTTTTTTGAAAATACACGTTTCTTAGGTTAGGAGGTATATGTCAGCACCTAGAGGACTAAAAATTTAGCTGTAGGAGTACTCACTAAAGGAATTTCGAATGGTCTACTCCAATATAAAATCCAGTTAAGTGCAGTTTCTTCTATCTTATCTCGCTATAGCCTTTAAAGTGTGTTGAGTGGCTCTAATAAAAGCAGATGATAATAATGAAATAATCGTAGACGCAAATGATTATACAGTCAAACTTTTTATTTGTTGAACAACGCTTTGGCCCGTACAGAAAAAGTTTAAGGCTATCATAAGATTTTATCCAAATAATTACAATGCAATATTTGAAAAAAAAATTTTTACAAAAAACAGTAGCACTAGAAACACTTTTTATTTACAATTAGTCACTTACCGAGCGACGTTAGCACCGCTTAAGATATTTAATCAGTGACAACGATGTAACATTTAAAATCGTTTTTTTTTTATATCAAACACCAAAGTAACACACACGACTGTTCAAAAGTACGAATCAATAAGCCTTCGACAAATTAGAGAGAACGCTGTGTCCTCAGCTCAAGAATGCGTATTGGAAATTTGGAGTGATTTTTGATGACAGTTTGAATAACCATTTTTTTTTTTTTTTTTTACAAAACTAACAAAAACTTATTAGTTACAAAAGCTGATAAAGGGAACGCAACTGTCATCCTAGAATAACAATGTTATGTAGATGAAGTTGAAACAATACCATTAAGTACTACGAGATGTTACCAAAAAGTCCTCTTAATGAAATTAATAATATAACACTAACATTGGTAGAGTATTGGAGAAAGTTGAGTATATTTGAAGATTGTGGATTTTAATTGAATCATTCCGAAGTAAAAAAATCATTTTTGTCACGTTGCTATGTCTTAGTCAAAGGGCACAAGGCAGGATTTCCTATTCGCATTATTGTATCTGCATATCTTAACTTTTCTTTGTATATTTTTTCAAAATTTTTACCTTTTTTTTTAATAATAACATTCCAAAACCAAAGACATACATCAAAAACAGCTTACAACTTTAAGAGAAAATAAAAATAACGAGTATACTTTCTGGTGACAAATTAATAAGTTTAGATGTTGTTAGCCTATTTACTACAGCAGGTGAGAAAATGATCATAGAAGCTCTTAAGGCTAACTAGAAACATCTATGTTATAAAATTAACCTTTCATGTGCTGAATTTTGTGAGGGTGTCTTACTGGTGTTAAATACTACATCTTTTCAATTTAGTGATAAGTTTTGAAAACAAACTTTTGGTTCAGCTATGGGTAGTCCTGTTAGCCTAATATTGTGTGATTCGACGATTAGACTTCTAAAAAAACTGTCTAAATTCTCCTGGTTTCAAAGTACCATTTTATTACAGGTACGTTGATAATATCTTAAATTGTGTTCCAACACATCTAATAAACTACACTCTAGATATATTTAATAAAATTGACAATGACTTACAATTTACATTTAAAGTGGCAACTAATAATGAAACTAATTTTCTCGACCTGAAAATAATCATGAAGAGTAATGGTTCAATTGCCACTAATTGATACCGAAACCCATCTTATTCAGGCTGATATTTGAACTATCTCTGCCACTACTCTTTACTCCGAAAAATTGCAATTATAATAATAAATAGCAATAATAATAACCCTGCTGAATGTATCAAAAAATATTTTTCCACAAGATCATCAAAAATAAACAATCCTTGTAACAAAATAGCTCTAGCTCAGGAGAGCAATAATACTCAACTGATAGTATTGCCCTTTTTTAAAGATCTTGTTCTAGTTATTAAGAATATTTTCTGTGAAAGCAAAGTTTTTGTTGTTTCTAAAGCTATTGACAAATTCTCAAAATTTATCAAATGCTTGACACGAACAACTTAAAAAATAGTTATAAATCATACATTGACAATAAATCCAAATTGCCAATACACCCTTTGAGGCAAAGGATACAGTATTCCCTCTAATTTGTCGTAGGGTCATTAACTCGTATATTTAAGGTGGCTCCAGTGGCCTCAATGTTAAAATTATTAATAACCCAACCGAGGTTAATAAAATTGAATTACATTTTTTGAGTTCCCATCTTTCTATTCGTATAAAAAAAAATTAAGGTTGACGATGAAAATTGTAAGAAATCATGCTTACAAAATCGTAGTTTTAAGACGGGTTAGATAGGAAATGCAAGCTTACGCGATATACAACCTACTGCTCCACTTATATAAATAACCCGTAAGGTGTAAAAAACATACTATCTTGTATTTATTATTACGCAGTTTTCGATGACATGAGAAAAGTGTCTTGTTATCGAACAAAATCTTTAAATAATCGGAGACTAAGTATACAGTTGCAAGTGCAAGTCAGCTCTCAGCTGTCTGCATTCTGCAGAGTACATATATATATAGGTATAACTACTCTTGAACTTAGGAGCGTACCGTAACAGTTCATCAATTAGGGCACCATAAAACTTTTTTGTTTTTTTATACTAACTCACTAAAGTAACAGATAAAATGTAAAATATGGCTTACAACAGTCTCTACGATAATTTTATACCATATTTTAAAGAAAATAATGATTAACTTTTAGTCTCCCCATTTTGATACGGCACTAGGCGCTGGAGCCACCTTAAACAGTTGTGTGTGCTACTCGTTGTAGTGCAAACTTACGCACCAATACTTTAGTGTTCGAGGGCGATTTAAAACGTTGTATTCGCAGTCACTCACTGAATATCATAAGCAGTGCTAACATCACTTATTGTGCAACTAATTGTCAATAAAAAGTATTTCTAGTGCTACTGCTTTTTGTAACTTTTTTTTTTTTTTTTTTAATTTTGCATTGTAATTATTTAGAGTAAATCTTATGAGAGCCTTAAACTTGTTCTGTACGGGCCGAAACGTTGTCTAACAAATAAAAAATTTGACAGTATAATTATCTGCGTCTACAATCATTCAATTATAATCATCTGCTGTCATTAGAGCTACTCAACACACTTCAAATTTATCACCATTCCGCATGTTTTAAGTCGTTAAAGATTGTATCAAGATGTTGTTCATATTCTATTTCTGAATGAAAGAAAATAAGAATATCATTTATGTATACAAAACAAAAATCTCAACCATGAAAAACTGGGTCCACAAACCTGTGAAAGATTTAACCATCATTTCGAAGACCGAACGTCATAAGTTAAGATTAAAAGGCCAACTGGAGTAATTATAACAGTTCTACAAATATCTTTTTTACCAACTAGAATTTTTTGATAAGCTTTTACAAGGTCCGTTTTTAAAAACTTTAAACAACCATCGATGAAATAAGTGATATTGTAAATGTGTAAAACAGGGAAAACACCTCGATAGTTCGAGCATTTAATGCACGAAATTCTCAACAAGGATACAAAGTCAAACGAATTTTTGGTGCTAGATGTTAAAATGATGACCAAGGGCTTGTGAATGAATGAATTGAACGTTGCACTACTACTCAATGACTCGGAATATTATTGCAATAAGGCTTGACTAAGTAACACATTTTATTTATCTTCTTTTTTTAATGATCTCTAAAAATTTCTATTTTAGGCGTGCATGCAATTGTACTGCACGCATTGTTTATTGAGAACACATCCACGTTATGGGATGGTTGCCGATAGGCGCATTCGGACGTAGCAATAGCAGTAGTAGTAGCTCTTGTGTCTCTTTTTTCTTGGGGTATATACTTCCTCCTACTAGAATTTTACTCAAAAAGACTTGAAATGTAATTGTAATTTACTCTTGCTCTTTTACAAGAACGTAGAAATATAGGGTTCAGCAGAAAAGTACTATAATAGTATCATCTTTTTGCGTTGATAAAGCTTCATCATAATCTGCATAACTACAACTTTTTTTTTCTTTTTTCCATTGTATTAACGTAACTTGTATAAAAAGTAGTTTTTGAAGCATTAACAATCATAAGTTTGAATTTATTAGGTACCCAAAATTTTAGAGACTCTAACGAATTCCTAATTATTTTACTTATAGTTTTTAATATAAGAATGTGTGAAAAGCCTTCTCTAAGATACTGCACATTTTGACAAATTGCTTAAAGGTGGCTTGGGCGATTTTTATCGGCTGGATCAAAACCTCTGAAATTCTAGAATTATATAAATGAAGTATGCCAAATTCATTTGTGATAGCAAAACACTGGGGTCAAAGACTTAATTTTTTTGTAAATTGCTACTAAAAATTCACCAATTTAACATGCAGTCTTATGGGAATTGTCACTAAAATGGCTGTAACTCTAGAAGTACTTGATTGACCTCAAAAATTTAAAATAGTTCTCGTATACTTTTTTACAAAAAATCTATTAAATTCTTGAAAATATAGTGTCAACGACTCAACTCAAGAGAAAATCAGAACAAAAGTATGAAATATTCATCTGGCTTGCCTCGCAACATTTCCGAATTTTTACAGTTATAATTTCACGGTACTTTTCTAGCAATTACTTGATCTTAAACTTGAGTTTTATCGAAATAACTATATTTATTGAAAAATTTACCATCGAAAAGTGTTGATTTTTTAGGGGCCATTATGGTACCCTACTCTCGGCACGGTACTAACCGCCCAAGCCACCTTAATAGTTGATTTATTTTGACGAAAAGTGTTTTACGTCTCATCTTCATATTTTCAAATAAAAATCTATGTAATTATGTTACCTACGTGTTATTATCTACTTGTTCAAGTTTCTAATTTTCTGTTTTAAGATGTACATGTGATTATGGAATAATTTATGCACTTATTTGGTTTATATTATTTTAGCTAACCAACGTGTCTTCTAGCAATAAAATAATTCATTTTTCCAGATTACAAGCTAATCTAAAAATTACAATAAAAATAAATAATTTGAAAGCAAGGTCCTATAAAATATATTTCTCGAAGAATGGCTTAAAACCAAAAATGTCATTCTAAGATGATTGCGAATTAACTTTGTGTTGTGTTTTGGAAGTGGTTGTTACTATTTCAGCGTATTTTATTATGTTTAATGTCTTAATACACCAATTATTTTATTAGAAAATAACAGAAAAAGTTATAAAAAAGGTGCGTCACGTAGAGTCGAGCGATAATGTTTGCAACAAACACACTTTTATCAATAACATCAAAACTTAACAATAACAGTTTATTTTGAAACTATCGGTTATCTCATGTTAAGCAATACACAAGAAATGTAGGGTTTTTTTTTATGCACTCATTTAAAGCAGCTTTTTCAGAGCTAAGTATTCTTTATGAAAAAAAAATTGATTTAGACTTAAGAATTTGAATATTTTTCGAACTACTGCTCTGATATCACATTTCATGTACTTAATATTTATTACTTTGAAACACCCAGCTCCATTCTATTAGTATAAAAAGCGATCACTTAACGATTTTAAAACATTAAGCTGTGTATTTTATACTGCAATCGCGTGACCAATAACTAACTCCTTCTAAAAAAAGGTGTCGTTACAAAATTTGAACTACGCTCGAAATCTCTAAACTATCTTATGAAGCGCTTATCTTACAATATTAATATGTACGAATACATGCAAGAATGGAAGCAATCCGTAATAATAACATTTATAACTGCGTAATCCAATGTTGTTAATATTTCGATATTTACTTATGCCAAAAAGTAATATCCAAGCGATCAGCTATTTTAAACATCACTTGTTGTATACTTATCGCACCATGATTGTGCTTCTGCCAATCGAAAATAATGAGGTAAAAGTTTGACTGGTCGTTTGTTAAGACAAAGAAGGCGTTAATTAATAAATTAAGTGCTCGATGGTATCTATAATCTTTGAAAAATAAGTTAAATTGCATCTTTGAATCTAACGAAACAATCAATTTCGTAATTAAACTGCGAGGAGAAAGCGTACATTTTATGAAAATTTAAGACTAAGTTTAGTGATTAGTAGAACTCGTGAACGAAAATAGATAACCGGATAATTATTTTAGAACGTTGTAAGTGACTTGATGCACAATATAGAAAAATTTCAGGGAAGTGTGCCAGGTATTGTCCTAACCCAAAAAAAAAAGTTTTTTTTGTGATGACTTCCCAGAAAAGTCTAAAAGCAGGCTGAAAAATGGTAATAACTGAAAAACAGGTAAAAGTAAATACATTTATGCCATGATACTGGAATAATAATATGATATTGATTTTATTTTTTACACTGACTTAACATAACGTCAATACACGCATTAAATGAGAAAAAGCTATTTTGTAGAATAAATCATTGTAAATCGTTCTAACAAAAATGGACAAATGAATTATTTTTCCAGATGCAAACACAAGTCCTTGAACGAACCACTTTAGAATCGAAATTCATATTTTTGGACTGTTTTATAACCTGAAAAGTAATTAAAACTCATATTAGGGAGAAAAAAAGAAGATGGTCAAAGTAAATACGTATATTTACCTCGTAATATAATCTAATTAGATGGAAAAATCGAGTATCAGCCAATTTTTTGAATACTAAACTTAAAGTCTTTATTACCAAGATAGATTGATTAATTGTTTACTTAATAGATATCAGAAAATTAAGTTTTGAGTACAAATAATGTAACTAAGTGAGTATTAAAAATGCTTAATCAAAAACATTTGTTTAAAACTTGATGTTACTGTAAAAACCAGAAAATTGGCAAATACAGATATAAGCGTGTAGGTAATCAAAAATATTTAATTTTTAATCCATGAAGTGACAAAAAAATTACCAAGAATTTTTGTGGTTAGGAAACCACATAATGCAAAGATTTATACATCAAATACTTTTGATTACCTATACGCTTTCGTTAAAAAAAAACCTTGTTATTTTTAGAGGAATTGGACTCTTTACATTGAACTTGATAAGGTTATGTGAAGGATAAATTAATGAAAAAGTAATTATTAAGATCCAACAGTCTTATTAAAATTAGTTTCATTACGATGACAGTCAACCCTTATATCCGTATTTGCAGATTTTTAGAAACATTTTGTTTCAAATAACTGGTCAAGGTTAGGCTTTTGTAAAACACGCTAAGCTACACTTATTTGTGCTCAAAACCTAGTTTTCTGGTATCTATTAAGTTAACAATAAATTAACCTATCTTGGTAATAACGACTTAAGTTCATTACCCAAAGAATTGGCTGATGCTTGATTTTTTCATCTAATGAGGTTATAAGATGAGGTAAATACGCGTATTTACTTTAGCTATTTTCCGTTTTTTTCCCTAAACTTAAGTTTTAATAATTTTTGAAGTTATAAAAGAGTCAAAAAATATGAATTTTAATTCTACAGTGGTTCGTACTCGGATTTATGTTTGCATCTGAAAAAAAAGTTCATAAATCTATTTTTGTTAGGACGATTTACAATGATTTATGAAACAAAGTAACATTTTTTCATTTTATGCGTGTATTGACGTTATGTTGAGTTAGTATAACAAATTAAATCAATATCAAATTATTATTTAGGTAGTACATGTTTTTCAGTTGGAACTTTCTGTAAGACTGTTTTTTTGTTTTTCTGGAAAGTCACCAAGAATTGAATTTTTTTAGGTTAGGATAATGCTTGACACATTTCCCTATAACTTTTTTACATTTTACACCAAGTCAACCACAACATTTAAAAATAATTATCAGTCTATCTATTACCGTTCGCGAGCTCTACGATTTTGGAACGAAAAAACCCGTTTTTGCCTACTGTGCGTCGGTTTGGGATTTAAAACCGTTGTCAAAAACTATTATCACCAGCAAGACTATTTCCGTGTAGGATAATAAAAATTGTGGTGGTCAACCGTAGGAAATATTGCAACTGCACACACGCAAGCAGCGGCAATGCATTGATTATAGAAATAAGTTAAGAGAAAATTTTTTACAAAATTGTGAATTACTATTCTATTTACACCTTATCGTGTGCATACAACTGCTCTTTAAGTGGATCATTTGAGCTTCTTTAAAGTTGAACATAACACTTCGTACAATAATGATTAACATCAGTTCTCAGTTGTTACGTAAAAACCCACTGATTTTGCGAAAGAAAATATATTGTGTACAGTAACACAGTTTTAGGTGCATTTCTGTTTCATCCTTGTAATACTTCAAAAAAGTAAATATCCCCTTTTTATAGCAAGAGTCTTACTTATAAAAATCTTTTTTGCAGGTGCTCCTTAGTAATCTAAATTTTTTTTGCAGTTACGTACGCTGACGAAAAGGCAAGTGGATGCCAATGGAAAACTAGCTAGGCCACAAAGACACATCACTGCTATCGGAAAAGGACGAGAAAATGCGTACACGACCACCTGAATATACACAGTAGCTGCTATGCCGAGAGTAACTGCAAGGGGAGATACGTGGCAGAAGTAGCAGTGGTGGCTATGGCTAAAGCCGGAGCTTGCTTTAGAAGTTAGTCTTAAGCTGAGCGTTTAAGTGCCAGCAGCAAGAGTTCCGATGATTTTTGCGGGTTGGTTTACGGTGGGTGTTAGAGAAATTATTGAGGGAAAGTCGAGAGAAATATTTTGAGGAGGGGCATAGTGTTAAGAGAGAGAGAGAGAGAGAGAGAAAGAGAAAAGTGAGTGCACAAGTCTAGCAGCTGCTGTGTTTTTTCAAGACGAAATATTCCGGAAAATGGCTTGGAGAAAGAGAAAAGGGTAAGAGAGTGAGCACAAAATAGCAAAACCGTATGATGAACGATTAGCTCAAAAACCCCGTACGCCATCTCGCCATCGTGCTGAGTTGGACTCCTGACGTTGGACTAGGAGATGAGGCTAGCGAGAGACAGAGAGAGGTAGTGGGTACGAACGAGACGAGGAGATGTACAAGAGATCATGACATACACACTCAAGAGTGCTGCTATTAGCGTTTACGCGTTTTGTGTTTGTATGAGCGAGGGATGAGAAAAGAGACAAATAGATAGATAAAGAGAAGAGAGAGAGAGAGAGAGAGAGAAAGAGAGAGAGAGAGAGAGAGAAAAAGAGAGAGAATGAGAAAACAGGACATCGAGAGTTAGATCAAGGACAAAAGAGAGAGAAAACGTAGTGTAGACAGAAAGGATAAGATAAAGAGAACAGTGTAGACAGAGAGAGAATAGAGTAGACAGGGCTGTTACGTCGAAGACGGCGTAGGAGTAAATTTTGTATTTAGGCCTAAGCTTTCGCTTAATAGCCTGGGGACACGACAGCAAGGGTTGAGGACGGAGCACTAGGGTAGGAACAGGGTAGATGATTATAGAAGGGTTAGCTAGCTACTTGGCCATTGGTATTTACACCCACGGCACGTAACTGGCCATTTATTTGAGAATGGTAAGTTTATTCCTTTTTAGGAGTCTATAGTCGTTGGTTGCCGGTATTTTACTAGCGGCGCACGACGAATAGTTTTAAAAATTGGGTTGCCTAACTGAGAGCTGACTCTTGATTTTTACTTAGGGACTAGTTGCTTGGCCATCAGCATTTGCACCAACCAGCACGCAACTTAGCGGTACTTGATTTTTTTAAAAATAGAGGCTAGTTGTTTGGCAATCGGTATTTGCACCAACCAGCACACAGCTTAGCATTGCTTGATTTTTTTTTTTAATAGAGGCTAGTTGTTCGGCCATCGGCATTTGCACAAACCGGCACACAACTTAGCGGTACTTGAATTTTTTTAAATAGAGGCTAGTAGTTTGGCCATTGGCATTTGCACCAATGTAGCCGAAGATCTTGCCTCCTTATCATTGCCACTATGGCCAGAGACGATGACACGCATATAGGTTCTTAGAATTAGTCTGCATCATCTCGTGGCAAAGCGTGGCAGGGAGAGAGAAAAATTTCCTATACGCTTTCCGTCTTCCTTTACATATGCTGTTTTGGTTTTGGGGTGACGCTTACTTGCTAAAGAATATAGTATGGTAACGATACTGGTCCCAGTGTTTGCTTATCGAAATTAGGTCATATTACAGTTCACGTTATTTTTCGGCTTGGCGTCTCTGGGTATTGTAAGTGTTAGGGAAAGAAAGTGGTAGAAGTGTAGCATGATGTTGTCAAGTCTCGTTGCATGAACGCTGGCTGATGTGTGGATCAACATCCTGGCTCGAGCGTCGGCTTATTTACAAATGGTTAAGATACAGAAGAGGAAAAGGATAGAAAATAATTATTAAGTTTTATTAGGCGATGTCAACGCATAAGGAGGGAGGGAGATGTAGACTAGTTCTTGTATCTTTGTCTTACTCGGTCTCTCCTTATACGTGTGTCACGAAGCCTTAGCTTCGGTACTTGGTATATGTGTGAGTATATGTCATTTAGGTTGATATGAAAACACGGCTTTACGAGGAGGATAAGAAGAGGAGGAGAGGGAAAAAAGGTATGTCGAGCATTGCCCTCGATGTAACAGGGCAATTAGAGCAAAGTAGGCAGACTGATATTGATTTATAGAAGTTTATTCATGCTAAAGATAAAAATATCCAAATGGCAGTATCTTAATACACAAATTTCGTGAGTTTTAATGACACACAATTATACACAATTATAGATTTAGTATAACTGTGTGCATAAAGTAAGTGAATTCATCGGTATAAGTTTTAACATGATATCGACTTGAGCATACGCTTGTAAAGCTATGAGTGTCCCAATGATTTGCACCCAGTAAGCGGACCCAATCATTATACTACGCCAGATCAAGTGCTATCGTATAGTTACAATCCCATTGATAGCCACCCATAACAGCACTATAAGCTATTGAAGATTTTGATTGACTTGATTTGGAAATTAGATTGATCACAAAGCAGTTAAGTGGTATTAATTTCAGTGACAAGTTTGAAAGAAATTTTATTTTTTTATCTTATACTATTTCCTACCAAGGAAGTACTAATAAAGTTCCAGATTAAGAGAACGTAAGGCCTTATCCTACGTATTTCATGTGGTAGTTGATTCCAAAAACCTATTGTTTTTACACGAAAACGCTTGATGTATGCCTCTGTTCAGGCGATTGGCCTGAAAATTCTCGATGCAGCATTTCTCACCAAGCGACGTAAATCATCAACATCCGGGAAAAAATTAGCCAAATATTCAGGGACACCAGTTTGCAGAATTCGATACATAACAAGACCCAGACAATAATTACTACGCATAGGTATATTAAACCAAGTAAGTCGATCATAATAAGCTACTTCGCGCTTCAAACGAAAAATATAACGCACGACAGAGTTTATAAGCCTAGTTAATTTTAAATCAAGATAGCCCGAGATGTCTATGTGAACTGAACGAGGGCAATACTAAGGCACTAGCCAATAACTTGCATTATTGAACTGACAGCATACCATTCCTGTGAAGCAGACGATGTAGATATTTCCCAAAACAAATGGCCGAAATATGAGCATTCCATGAGGGGGCACTACAGTCGGTTACACCCAGAAATTCAATGTTACTAAAAAAATTGTATGGTAATCGCTATCTATCACCCGTGCCAGTGATTTCTTGCTTATGCACATGTGACATTGAACCAAGGCAAATAAGACCGCACGAGTTTTCTCACCATTGAACACTAACCACTTATCTTCAGACCATCTTACCACAGCTTTCATATTTTTATTTATGAGTGGAACTTCATTGAAAAATCCGCAGGCTTATACTGCAGATAGATCTAGAGGCTGTAAGAAAATATCATTGCCTCGTAGTGACGAAGAACACTAAGTACTGAATTTACAAATGCTATAAGCAATAAAGGGTCAGGTAAAGAACCTTGAGAAACTACCAAAGTGCACGGCATAGATGTGCTAAGTCCATCATCTAAGACAATTATACTAAAGGACCGATCTGAGACATAAGAATGCAACCATTTAATTGCTTCTGTCGAGAAATTGAAGTCAGCCAGCGCCTCCAACAATGCCAAGTGGCACATGGTATCAAATGCACACCTGAAATCAAAGTAGATCATCACCCCCACCTGAAAAAAAATGTCAGAATTCTATGTAGAATTACTTCTGTGAAACTTTCAGGAAAGTCAAATGGCATTACACATGGTTTAACATATAGCATTACATAAAGGGTTTTAGCTTGGTGATGCCATGTGTAATTCCATATGGAAAAACACATGGAATTACTAATTAAAAAAAAAATTTCTATCATCTAGAAATAACTTCAAAATACCATTATAAGTTATTTGCAGTTACCAATTTGTTACTATCGGGATGATAACTTCAAAACAATGGGGTTCAGCTGATTTTACTTCTTTAAAAAAAAATTTTTTTTTTTAATTTTTTTTTTTTTATTCCTGAAATATAACTTGAATCCCCTTGTTTTCGAGTTATCATTCAGATGGTAGCACTAATTATTGACAGTAAATGACTCATTACAGTATTCTGCAGTTATTTCTAGATGACAAACTTTTTTTCCTTTTTCCAATTTGTAATTCTATGTGTTTTTTCAAATGGAATAACAAGTGGCATTACCAAGCTAAAACCCGTTATGTAATGCCATACGTAAAACAATATATAATGCCACATGGCTTTCCTGAAGGTATTACAGCAGTAATCACACATGGAATTCCGTCTTTCTTTTTCAGGTGGACCGTCACCAAGTCTGTGTCCATACTGAGCGTAATGTTATCAGTGACTTTCAGCAGAGCAGTCTGAGTACTGTGTTCCCGGTAAAAAAACGAATCACATATGCGATCATCGGTTGCGTGTGTTTGGATTCAAAGGCAGCAGGAACCTTAGAGAGTGGCACAATAACAGATCGTTTCCATAGACTTGAGTAAATACGAGTTCTGCTAGATTTATTCATTATACACTTTATTAACAGAGCCACCAGGGGTCAACTATACAGAGAACATCAATATCATGATCATCGATAAGACCATGAATCTGATATTGAGTTTGTATTCACGTGTGCAAAGCGTATACACTGTCTATGACTTTCATGACTTGCATCACACACTGCAGACTGAGGCTGTCAAACAATCCCGGAGAAAATCAGACTCAGATGAAATCATGATTTAGGGAGCACTATCCTGTTTGCGTCAATGAATCTCGTCATTTTTAAACCAAACATGTTTATAAGCGTGCTGTCTAGCCCAGCATCAGGCAAAATGTCAAACAGCCACACAGTGTAGTCCAGAAATAAGTTCGGTAACAGTGACTTGAACTTTATTTCACCAAAGTGGAGGTTTAACCTGTACTAAAAAGGACGTAGGTGAATCGTATTACTAGTCTCATCACCAATCACATGCACAATCCCAGCATTCCAAGTTGCTTGCTTTCTTTTTGCTATCTTATCTTGGCACTCTAAGATACCGTCCTTTAAGTGCAATAAATAAAAGACCGACAAAATTTTTATGAAAATATCAGTATGTGTCTGTATCGTATTAGACGAAATACCCGAGACTCTAAGCACATATCTAGAAGTTACCTTATTACGTTTCTTCAAGTCTTTCACGCCCGTTCTAAGTAAGCCAATTTTTCTATTCTGAACCTGCTGTTGCTCGACTACTTCATTCAGCTTTCTAGTATTGTCCATCAATACCTATTATAACGCTGCAAACCCCTACTTTTGGCTGTAATTTTCCCAGCTCATTGGTAAATAGGAACCAACTCGACCAGCCATACGAGAGTCATCACGAGCCCATAAAATTGGCTCGTTATGATTTTGTGATCAACCCGATGACAGTCAGCCGTTCATGTAATTTGCCGGTGGCATCTAGCGGGCCCTCAAAAAACCAAATATCTCTGTCTGGCCACTGCTGCATGAAAAAGAGCGGAAGAAGATCGTATTACTCACCTGAGTTTAAGTTAAATTGTATTTATCGATATTTATATAAAATACATACATTCATGTATAATAAATATGGAGGGCTAATAGTCAAAAGCCCTCATTCACAACGTCGACAAAGAGAATCCAGCCCAGATCACATCGTCACCCATGTTACATTGTGTCTACGAATCACAAAAGTCACACGTACAACAATCAGTATCCTTTGCATTTTTCTTGATATATATAGCCAGAGTGAAAGATACTCCCGCAATTTGCACAATTTCATGCTGCATTCGCTACCGATCTGTCACACTTCCTACATGATGGCATCGGAATATTTACCAACAACTAATTCCGGAGATACTGCGCAACCGTAAGATTTAATAAAATAAGCAAAATAAGTAAACCTATAACCAAAGCATAAACACACTAGTAAATCGTGAAATGATACCATCAATAGGAAAAATTGCTATCTTTACGTCTGTTACCTGTCTTCTAAAGATTTAGTCAACTCTTGACTCTCCCGACTCGTGAGTACCTTATACACGTGAGGCATAACGTGTTGGCTGAGGCAACTCGAGTGCTTATCGAGAACATCACTAGTATCGGACTACGCTAAGGAGCGAGGTACAGTAAAGGAGGCCCGCCGAAAGTGGTTCCGGCGATAGCAGAGAAAGCCGAAATCGCAACATCCTACTGGCTACAAACTCAATCGTGTAGTTTAAGGAAACACTGAAGGTTACCGCACGAAGCATTAGAGAACTACAAAGAAGCAGTAACAACAATCAGTGATAGATGTAAGTTATTTATCAGTAATTAAATTAACGCCGAACCTTGTTAAAGTGACCCAAGTAAATTGTATTTAAAAGAACAAATTATTATTAAATTACTTTAATAAAGAAATACAATAATTAAAATAACCCATATTATTTAAATAAAGATTATTGATCAGTTAAAAAGAACAAATAAAGCTCACGAGCTGAATCCAAAAGACCCACGAATGATGCTTGAATAAAACAGTAAAGACCATACTCTAAACAAATCTGGTCATAATACGAATATGTAAAGCAAAGTTGCTAAAACCGTTGTATTCGCTGAACACGAAAACTACTCAACAAATTCTTCTGAAATTTTGCATACGGATTCTTGACACTTCCCAGAAAGTTTAAGCATAGTATTAATTTTGAAAAAATTAATTACAATAGCAATAAATAAGCAAAAAGTTTTATAAAAACATGCTAGCTTTTTACTGTAGTTTAGAAGGATCGGCTAGGTGGCGCACAGTGGGCGATTTTTTATTTTTTTATTTAATTTCTTTTTTCAAATACATAGCACTAAAACAAAGGAAGGTATAGTAATAATTTGTTTTTTCATTTAAGCTTATGATCTATAGAATCTCGGAAAACTATGAAGGAACATTTAAAAAGTTCATACGTTCCAGGAAACGAATTGAAACACAAAAAAATATGTGAAACTTGATACGTATAAATGGAATTCTGGATTAAAATTCTGCATCATATAAGTTAAATACTGCAACATTCTAACATGCCAGAATAATTTTTTAAGTATATACTACAATCATGAAACAGAATCTGCTTTTTTAACCTAAAAGTAACCTCTAATTTTTTATAAACAACCTTGATATGTGCAATTTTTTTCTTATACTTTCTCCTTTTTTCTACTCATGAATTTGTAATAGGTTATTATTTTCTGTATTTAAAATGATTAATAATACGATGTATATTTTAAAATAACAAACTTCAAACTTTACCTACAAATATTGTAAAGACAATCTTCAATGAAATTTTTACTGCAAATTTTTACTTATTACTAGATAATTCAAGTGTAATATCTCATTATTTAGTTGGTCAGATATAAGCAAAATACCGGTACATTAAAAATGTGTATAAATCCTGACATAATCTCAAAACATCGTATTTATAATATATTCTATAGTTAATATAACCGTAATCACACGTTTTTCTAAAGGTTTTTCCCTATTTAACGTTTTTACAAATGTGAAAAAAAATGTCCTCGATTGTAGTCATTATAAGTAAAGTACAAGAGGATATAAATAGCAGATACAATTCTTACATAACCTCTTAACATTGCAAAGGTGACCATCAGTTATAGTTTGTCTCGCAGCTTACCTTTAAAATTGGTTTATACAAAGGAAAAAACTCTTATCTTGATATTAAATAAAATACTAGTGTTTGGAAGAAGTAGTGTCACTTAAAGGATAACCTAAGAACACTTAATAAATAATCCTTAGTTAAGTTTTTGTATTGACTTTTACTCATTGCTTGTTTAAATTATTGTATAAACCTATCTTGTTTAGAATCACACCATAGTTAAGGACTATTACATTCAAAGAAGTGTAAAAATCTCTACATAACCACGATGATCTTGAACTTTTTTTTCTAATACTTTTCGCTTATTTTACACAAAAAAAATTGTGAAAATTTACTGTACATTTCATTAGTAAAATGGGAGTGCATATAACTTGGTTTTAAGCTTAAGTTAAACTTATAATTTTTACACTTTCATTGTACATAAAATCCAACGAATTTGATTCTTTACTTTTTAATGCTTGTTATTTTTTTTATAATTCTATAGTTCTATAATTTAAAAATAATTTTCAGTTTCTGTGTCATTTAATACGTTTGCATTGCTTCTTTTAAAATTCTTAATCATTAATCTATAAACAAAAGAAACTAGACTCTACAAATGACATCTGTAACTATACCGACGAAGTAAAAACATACTTCATGATAAAGTAATGACTAATTATGTGGTAATAAACAATTATTGTTAATCTATTTGTTAGACATCCTGTGTATGTATAACTTAACACTTTTATTTAGAATATAAAAAACTGCTGCCAAGAGTTGTGTACGAAGCTTCCTTACTTATCCATTCAGTATTATATTATTCGGTGAAAATTTTTTTTATTTTATTTTTATTGAAGTAATATTTTAAGTCACTTTATTTATAGCTAAAACACATTAAAACTAAACACGAAATCATGGAACGCGTTATTCGATGGAATTCGAAAAATTTGACTTTATTGTAGTATATAGTGCTTGATCATTATAATATCCCCTATTGTTGTTGAAGTATTTGGTTTGAGTACGATGTTATTATCTTCTTCTAATCATAAGATGAAGTTGTCTCGTTATCAATGACTTAATTTACATGTTTTGTCTGAAACTCATTTGTGTTCTGAAACATTTCATATTTTATTCAGACACAATAAAAAAATACCGGCCATAATAGTTTATGTTTTACAAAATTATTCAAAGTTTTAAAAAAAAAGGTTATGAATTTAATTTTTATAAGATATCGGATTAATTAGAAAATTTTTCGTTGCTAAAGTAGATCTTGTTTTGTTAATTATGAAGAACTATAAAACTGCTAGGAAAAATAATATAAAAAATTGTGAAAGAAAGTATTTTAAAGCTCTACACACGCAAACACACACACACACTACCACACATATTGACCAAAGTGTAGCATATTCTTTCTGAAAGTCAAAAAATTATATTGATATGTTATCCAGTCATGTTGTTCTTCATACATCTAAAAGGCTTCCTTTACGATGCATCATAATAATCTTACAAATTAATGATTTACAATCACTTTTGTAACCAGAATATCCACTACTTTTAATAACTTAGCACGGCTAACTTAAAAAACCAATTAAAAGCTGCATGTAGAAATTATATATATATATTTTTTTTTTTTTCTTATCAAATAAACAGAAATGAGTAAAGCAGCAGCCGTTTTCAGCAGTTTCAAAAACGGTAAATAGTAAAATTACCACGCATTCTGAAAAAATCATAGGATCACATTTTAAGCTTATAATTTATCTGACAAACTTTATCATTGGGACACATACTTCTATGATCTCAGATAAAATACGAATTTAGGTTTGATAATTCTATATACAAAGTAAGTAGATCTATACAGAAAAAACTTTAGTAAATGTTGCCACAAAGATAAGTAAGAACAGTAATATTTGTTGTACGCATCAGAAATTGGCATGTATTTAAAACAGTAAGAAATCATATTTGTTTAATTTTATGTGCAATAGAAATGTAAAAATTATGAGTTTCACTTAAGCTGAGGTATTTCATGAAGCAGTTTTAGGTTATGATATGAAAACCAAGTTATATGCAATCCCATTTTACTAATGAAATGTACAGTTAATTTTCACAATATTTTTTGCGTAAAATGAGCGAAAAGTATTAGAAAAAAAAGTTCAAGATCATCGCTTTGAATGTAATAGTCCTTAACTATGGTGTGATTCTAAACAAGATAGGTTTATACAATAATTTAAACAAGCAATGAGTAAAAGTCAATACAAAAACTTAACTAAGGATTATTTATTAAGTGTTCTTAGGTTATCCTTTAAGTGACACTACTTCTTCCAAACACTAGTATTTTATTTGATATCAAGATAAGAGTTTTTTCCTTTGTATAAACCAATATTAAAGGTAAGCTGCGAGACAAACTATAACTGATGGTCACCTTTGCAATGTTAAGAGGTTATGTAAGAATTGTATCTGCTATTTATATCCTCTTGTACTTTACTTATAATGACTACAATCGAGGACATTTTTTTTCACATTTGTAAAAACGTTAAATAGGGAAAAACCTTTAGAAAAACGTGTGATTACGGTTATATTAACTATAGAATATATTATAAATACGATGTTTTGAGATTATGTCAGGATTTATACACATTTTTAATGTACCGGTATTTTGCTTATATCTGACCAACTAAATAATGAGATATTACACTTGAATTATCTAGTAATAAGTAAAAATTTGCAGTAAAAATTTCATTGAAGATTGTCTTTACAATATTTGTAGGTAAAGTTTGAAGTTTGTTATTTTAAAAATACATCGTATTATTAATCATTTTAAATACAGAAAATAATAACCTATTACGAGATTATTATTTAAAAATTGAAGGTTAGTATTGGGTTATTTTTAGGTTATGAAAGCAGATTCTGACTCATGATTCTAGTATGTACTCAAAAAATAATTCTGGCATATTAGAATGTTACAGTTTTTAACCTATATGATGCAGAATGTACATTTTAATTCATGATTCCAATCATACATATCAAGTTTCACATATTTTTTTGTGTTTGAATGAATTTCCTGGAATGTAAAAATTTTTAAAATTTTTCTCTATAGTTTTATGAGGTTCTACAGATTATAAGCTTCAATTAAAAAAAAATCATTATTCTACTTTTCCTTGTTTTAAGGCTATGAATTTACAAAAAAAAAAAAAAAAAAACCGCAATAAATGGCCCACTGTGTGGCGTAGAAGTAAAATCAAAGCAGTCAATCACCGTCAGTGCATTGAACATAAAACTGGGAGTCGTGCAGCTAAGTATCCCAGCTACCGACAACACTGTTCTCTAATGGACAAGCAACTAACATCGATCTCTATCCTAAACACCCAAAATTGCCGAGTGCCACCAATAAAAAGTTATTCGAAATGCTCACGTCAACGACAAAATACTAGAAAACGTGTCTAGCCAAAGCACAATCTGATATAGCATAATTTAAGTTTTATGGCCTTTCCTTGAACCGTCCTAGGGCTACCCGAGCAGATTTTGCTACATGAATAAGCTAGGAAAAACAACCTTGAGTTCGAGCAGCTACACCAGCCTCCTTCTCACAGGTCGTCCTAACAGCATACCCACAGAAAAGGTATTTTCCAGATCCACTTTTCCCACTAACGATAAGCAGTTGGTTATCTGGGGAATGACCTGAAGACAAGATATTCTTTGGCCTGCGGCGCACCTCCCTCCAGCATCGTCTCCAAGGGTAATAGTCAAGCTACCCATAGGCAGCTCTTCCTCATCAAAAATAATAGTAGGGAATAACTGAAAAATTTGCCGTTGGCCCTTATCAGGGCTACTATAAGTATTTACGTTCCCAACTAAATCATCAATCTCTTTGGTTCTTTCAAGGGCCACCTAAGGTTTAACTACTTTGCAACAAATATATTTTTACTACCATTTTAGGCAACGATTCGATGGACTTTTTTTTTGTAGAGAAAGGGAAAATGCATTGAAGCACACCGCAGGGACAGCGGTAGTGTGGAACTTCGAGGATTTTTTTTATTAGCCCACCCATACCCGTTAAATCCCCCCCCCCCATGCCGCGTGGCTTTTGATCCACCCCGGAACCGCGTTAGCATTACTTCAGGGTGGAGCCACCAGGAAGACCATCGTGTCTCACAGCATTAACGAGCTAACTCGCCACCATTTGGTAAAGGTGCTGATCCTCTCGAGTCCTAGAAAGGACTCGGGGTCCCTGAGGATCAGCACCCTGTCTAGCGCTCCATAGTAGGCCGCTTACCTAGCAAGCACCACTATAAGCTTGATGCTTTCCCTTGCTGATAGGTAAAAAAGTACCCATCGCAGCCTGGGTCCATATAAGCCTGCTTTCCAACTCTAGGCCCCTTTGCCTTATTTTCGTCCTCCTTGGGCCTTATCCCTAGCCTCTTCGAGGGCTCTTTTAAATAAACGGCAGCTCCTACTGCCTGCTTCGTGCATATTGCACCGCGCTGCGCCTGGCAACTCTTTTTTTTAGGGGTTTGAGCTTCCACACCGGAAGCAAAGCTTGGATCTGTTATTTTCATTACAGTTGCCTAAGACGTATCCATATCCCAGGCATTTATAACATCTTGTTACTTTAATTCTTCTTCGGATTCGGCAGCTTACGAAGCCAACTCGTAACCTGCCTTCCTCTTCTGCTTGTCTGGCAGTTCTTTCGTCCACCGTTATCAACGCCAGCCTCTGTCCTCTGGCATTTGGGTTTAAAAAAGCTACTTCTGGCTCCTGGCTCCTAAGTCCAAAAGTCTTAGCGAAAGCCTCTTTTACCTCATCTTCCGTTACAATAGCTTTACAATCTCGGACCTCTAGTGTCACTTTTTTGTTGCTCATTTTGACAGTACCCTGTCCAGCTACCGACTTTTTAATTTGCTGTGAGAATGCAATGGCATTCTCTACACCTTTGGCCTTAATAATTACGTCTCCTTTTTTTGTAGTGACAACACTTTGGACTGCCACATTAGCCTTATCAGAGTCAAAGTTCGCCTTCATCGTCTTTAGGACCTTTGCAAAGGTCTGCCCTTCGGCCATCTTCACTACTACTATTGTTGTCGCGTCCACTTTTTTTTCCGGCTTGTTTTGTTATTCAGGAGAATCGCTTCTTGTTTGCCACTACGTGTTTTCTTTTTCTTTGAAGACATAGTTTGCTGGCATTTCTCAGGGCTGTCCAATAGGCTCCTGTTTCTTTTACATTGTTCTTTTTCTTTTAGAGAAGTGTTCAGGATTTTTTTCTGTACATGCCATCGGAAATTATCTTTCCTTTGTTCCCTCTACTGCAGGGATTCAAATGACGACTTCAAAGCGTTTATATGCACTTTTTCTTTATAAAAAAAGCCTTTCTTAGCACCTCTGCTTCTTGAAGGTGTTTAAGTGCGGCTTTGAGCCCATTTTTAACAGTGTTCGCTGTGTTACCATACTTATCATTGATTGCTTTAAGCGTCTCTGTTATGTCTTTCGTTGCTGATTGGACTTTATCAGCAACTTGCTGTCGCTTTACTATGAGCATAGCGACACTTTCTTCTGAAGAGGCAAGCTCTTCCCGGGTCTGGTTGCTTAATACTGACACGTTGCTGTCCTCGGTGACGTTAGTGCCTATACTTGACAGGCTTCCTCTTCGTCCTTTGTCTGTAAGAAAAGGCCATGGAACATTTAGCAGTCCCTGTTGGCCATGAGACACGTCTTTATTCCCCCCTCCCCCAGAATCCATGAGGCCTGCAATAGTCACCCGGGCTTTTACCGGATCAGAACTGCTGGCAGATTCCCTCAGAGAGGTTACCACTTAGGGTACAAGTTTTGCATCGACGTTTTTTATATTGGTATCTTTTTAATGTCGTACTGACCCGCGAAGGGAAGCACTATCCTTTTTTCTAAGAATAAATATTAGGAAAGGGTTAAAACTAGGGCAGCAGCTTTCTCTGTTACTAGAGAGAGCTGCTACTTGCTCGGGCCGGCCGGGAATCACCACTCTCCCTCAGTCCCACCCACGGAGACTGCTCTGGCGTTGAGTAACAAGTCTAAGAACGGTGTTTGGGTGTAATGTATATATATGTTGGTACACTACAGTCATCCCAGCAAGACGAGTAACAGGTGTACAATCACATGATCTGAGCAGACAACCCGTTAAAACGAGCTGGCGTAAGGCAATAAGGTGCCGCCATATAGCTTCCTCAGTGGTAGTAAGCCCAGATTAGTCAGCTCACCACGTCTTTTTTGTTTATGGTGCGTACAGCCATATCAGATGTGGTTACCCAGACTTACCTGGGCCTCATCGTCCGGCTTTATCCGCCGCCAGGCCTTAAACGCAAGTCCGGGAAAGGCCCTGCCACCCACAGCTCGGAACAATGCGTAAGTGAACCTGTGTTTGTATAGTGGAAGTGTGATGCATGTATCTGAGAAGCATTTTATAACCGCTACTTACTTCTATACACGATGGGTGCTAGTTTTTGTTGGCCCGCATTAAGCATTGAGGTGCCACCCACGGTGGCAGCAGAAAGCGAAGAACAAAGAGCACAAGTAGGCCCAGCCCATGCGTCCACATCGATGAAGACAGAGGGCTTAAGTTCCCCTTCCACACCGCTCGAGATACACACGCCAATGCTTCATACGCCTCCCAATCGTTGCCCACATCCACCATCATAAAGAGCCACTTTAACTGCCCGTCGTCACCTCATATCTAAGAGGATGCCCCTATCTGCCACCCGGGAAAGCGCCCGGTATGGAGAAACTAGCAAAACCCCACGCGGGAGTGAAAGTAGTGGTAGTAGTAGTAGTGGNTAAGCACTATATAATATATACGGCGAGGGAAGGTCGTCGTCGCCGCGAAGGGGCCGCGTGGGGGGAGGAGACTGAAACGCGCTTTTACGGGACGACCCGATGGAAAATCCTCGCGAGTCCTGCATCTGCAGGTGTACTTATATGGGGAGCACACGTGACCCCCCCAAGCCGCGTAGCTTTTGATCCACCCCGGAACCGCGTTAGCATTACTTCAGGGTGGAGCCACTAGAAAGACCATCGCGTCTCACAGCATTAACGAGTTAACTCGACACCTTTGCTAGAGGTGCTGATCCTTTCGAGTTCTGAAATGGACTGGGGGTCCCTGAGGACCAGCACCCTGTCTAGCGCTCCATAGTAGGCTGCTTACTAAGCTAGCACCACTATAAGCTTGATGCTTTCCCTTGCTAATAGGTAATAAAGTACTCATCGCAGCCTGGGTCCACATTAGCCTGCTTTCCAACTCAAGGCCCCTTTGCCTCATTTTCGTTCTGCTTGGGCCTTATCCCTGGCTTCTTTTAGGGCTCTTCTAAACAAAGGGCAGCTCCCACTGCCTGCTTCGTGCTTCTTGACCGTTGTTGGGCAAAGGAAGCACCGTGCCTGGACACTCTTTTTTCCAGTGGTTTAAGCTTCCACACCGGAAGCAAAGCTTGGATGTTTCCGTTCTTACAGTATCCTGAGACGTGTCCATTTCCTAAGCATTTGTAACATCTTGTTACTTCAATTCTTCTTCGAATTTAGCAGCTTACGAAGCCAACTCGTAACCTGGCTTCCTCTTCTACTCGTCTGGCAGTTGCTTCGTCCACCTTTATCAACGCCAGCCTTTGTCCTATGGCATTTGGCTTTAAGAGAGCTACTTCTGGCTCCTTGCTCTTACGTTCGAAAGTCCTAGCGAAGGCCTCTTTGATCTCATCTTCCTCTACAATGGCATCTAGGTCTTGGACCTCTAATGTTACTTTTTTGTTGCTCATTTTGACAGTACCCTGTCCAGCTACCGACTTTTTAATTTGCTGTGAGAATGCAATAGCATTCTCTACACCTTTGGCCTTAATAAGTATGTCTCCTTTTTTCGTAGTGAAAACACTTTCGACTGTCACATTAGCCTTATCGGGGTCAAAGTTCGCCTTGATCGTCTTCAGCACCTTTGCAAAGGTCTGTCTTTCGGCCATCTTCACTACTACTGTTGTTGTCGCGTCCACTTTTTTCTTCTGGCTTGTTTTGTTATTCAGGAGAATCTCTTCTTGCTTGCCACTGCCTGTTTTCTTTTTCTTTAAAGACATGGTTTGCTGGCGTTTCTCAGGGCTGTCTGATGGGCTCCTGTTTCTTTTACTTCGTTCTATTTCCTTTAGGGCAGTGTTCAGGGTTTTTTTCTGAACATGTCGTCGGAAATTATCTCGCCTTTGTTCCAGGCCCTTTAGGGATTAGAATGACGCCTTCCAAGAGTTTGTGAACACTTCCTCTTGAGAAAGAAAGCGTTTCTTATCATCTGTGCCTCTTTAAGGTGTTTAAGCACGGCTTTGAGCCCATTTTTAACAGTGTTCGCTGTGTTACCATACTTATCATTGATTGCTTTAAGCGTCTCTGTTATGTCTTTCGTTGCTGATTGGACTTTATCAGCAACTTGCCGTCGCTTTACTCTGAGAATAGCGACACTTTCTAATGATGACAACAATCTTCGTTTTGAGGCCAGCCAGCTCGAAACGATGTTCCTCCAGCTACTCTTATACTTTGGAGGTCTCTAACTGAATCCTGAGCTTTGTTTGGGCCCGAGATATTGCTTGGACGATCATGGCAATATCATCTACGAATCCCACCAGCTTTACTTCCTTGGGCATTTTGAACCACAGGAGCTCATCGTACATGAGGTTTTAGACGTCTGGACCCAGCGCAGAGCCCTGAGCCTTCCCCGACGTCAATTTCACATCTCGTGGTTCCTTCGTTGTGTTGTACCGAAGGACACGGTTTTTGAGATTGTTGTCCACGACCCTTCTTAAGTACTTTGGCACCTCCTGTTCGCACAGTGCTTTTCTTATGTCAGACCATCTTGCCAAGTTAAAGGCATTCCTAACGTCTAGGGTAATCAGGACACAAACATTCCTTGTATTGTAAGGAGCTTGTCATGTCTTTTTCACATACTCTTGAACTTCGGTCAACGCGTGGCATGTTGATCTGCCAACCCTAAAACCGTGCTAGTTGTCGGCCAGATTTCTAACCTCTTGCAAACGAGTTCGGATCAATTACCCCATTACCTTGCCCGAGTCGTCCAGCATACACAGTGGTCAGAATTATACTGGAGTCACAGGTGGACCCTTATCCTTGTCTAGAAGAACGAGGCGTTGGATCTTCCACGGCCCGCCGAATATGCCTGCTTTACAACAAGCATTAAACACATTCAGCAGAACATGTAGTTTCTCTACGGCCACGATCTTAAGAACTTTATCAGATATTCCGTTCAGACTTAAAGCTCTACGTCCTGGTAGTATGATAAGATTGCAGACAGTTCTATTTGCGTAAATAATAGAACCCCGTCAACTATAGCCGTCTTCGTTCTTTCGTTTTCCAGATGTACTGCTAGATGTACTAACGCTGCCGGACGACAATCGCACGACCAAATCAGGGGACTCCCCCTCACAATAACGACTTATGGTAATGAAGGGTAAAATCATGATTTAAGAAATGTGGATTCTGAAGACTCTTTTGCACAATGCTTAACCACCTTGACTTTATAAAAAGTGGAACAAGTGGTCAAGAAGAATTTTTTATATTTAACAACGTCAAGTTTTTACGTTGGAATCACTGAATTCCTGACGCTCTAAGGTTCAAAATTAATGGATTCGTAGATGCATCTAAATTGGCTGATGATATACGTCATTGGACCAATTCAAGGAATGTTGTATCAATTATAATCCATCCTCCCGAAATGGCTCACTTGAAGACACAACAGAGGTGCTGATATTTAATAATTAATTTTATACGCTCAGTGGCATTATATAACATTTATACATAAGTTTTTGGGTACTGCGTTTAAAGGCAAGTTTTTATCACAATTACCTGATCAATCATTGTGGTTCAAAGGGACTGAAATATCAGATGAGATTGATCCAGTGTACTCAAAACTTGAAGAGAAAAGTCTCAAGAAACCATAATTTCAAATTTCAACTCTTAAAAGCTCAGTTGTTATTTATTTCATTACATGTTTATTAATAACCTGATACAACCTAACAACTTGAAATTTCTGTAATAAATATTCAAATTTAGGAAAATTGCTAGAAATTACGAACGATCGTATGAGTTTAATTGAACAATGTTTTGAGAAAAGAAAAATAGTCAATGTTTTGAATAATAGTATGACGGTAATTTTCAATAGAACAATCACTAATACCATTAGAAATATTAATCTACCCTTTTAAGTTGTAAATTTTACTCTTAGCCGTAAATACTTAATACTTCGAACTCTTAAGATGGAACATGCGTTTTGCGATTTTTAATTGTCAAAATTTACAGTTTCTCTCTGAATTCGAAACCTTCTGGATTAATTTAAAACTTAAATCCAAGGACCATGACAATGAACCTAAGTTAGGTAAACTACAGAAATACAACACGTTTCTGTATTATGACTTATTGTTATAGAATTCATGTGAAACCACCTGCCACTCTTTTATGAAAACTGGTGTTGTTTAATTTAATTATAGTTCATATTTTAAAAACGATTACATGATGTATGGTTTATTAAGCTCTATGTATTTGACCACTATAATCCTTCGGCAACGGGCTAGTACTTATACTTTTTCTCATTCCTTGGCGGCTCAAACTATTTTGCGAGAATTTTACGTAGATTACTGCCTATTTACTAGTCACTCGTTTCCGGATACTAGAACGGAGTATTCAGCTCTATGATTTAGCGAGTTCAGGCCTTTCTTTGCACAAGTGACAGTAAAATTTGACTGACATATTGAGGAATTTGCCTGCTTAATATTCAGCTGATAAGCTAAAGTACTTTAATAATAACGATAAAGTAATCTTCTTCTCAGGCTTACATAGGAAACGTAAGCTTTTAGTTGTAACTGGGTGTGCCCGACTGTTCACGTCCTTGAACCAAATTTCTGCCTCTAGTTCAATTGTCAAATTTTCTTGATATCTTAGGTAGCTTAGACAGCTTCGGTAACAGACCTTTGGTCTCGTTGGTTAGTTGAAATACCTCTGTTTAACCAGTTTTATTTTCATGTCATCCGTGGGTCTCTTAGGGTTTAGCTCGTAAGCTTTATTTGTTCTTATAAGTAGAGTAAAATATTTCATTTAAATGATATGGATAATTTTAATTAGTGTGTTCTTTTATTGAAAAAATTTAAAATAGTAATTCTTTTAAATACAATTTACTCTGGTCACTTTAACAAGGTTTAATTATATTACTAATAAATAACTTACATCTATCACTGATTGTTGTTACTGCTGCTTTGGAGTTCCCTAATCCTTTGTGCAGTAATTTTCAGTAGTCCCTTAAACTACACGAATGAGTTCATTGCTGGTAAGATGTTGCAGTTTCTGCTTTCTCTGCTACCGCCAGAGCCACTTTCGACGGGCTTCTTTTTCTGTACCTCGCTCCTTAGCATAGTCCGATACTATTGATGTTCTCGAAATGCACCCAAGGTGCCTCAGCCAACACGCTATGCCTTACGTGTATAAGGTACTCACGAGTCACGGGAGTCAAGAGTTGACTAAAACTTTAGAGGACAGGTAACCGACATAAAAAAAGCGATTTTTCCTCTTGATGGTGCGTTTTCATAGCATCAGAGCGAGTAAAAGAGGCCTTTGGTTGAATTAGAACAACCAATGAGCCATGTTCTTGCAGACTGCGTTGACAGCAAAACAGTGGGCTTGCACGATGATGCTTTATGTTATGATTTGATGTGTTACGAAATAACAATACAACAGTACTAATCGCATTTCTCTGACAAGTGTGATTAAAATTTTTGGATCAGTGATGATGGAAGTTCACATCAGCAATAAAAGAAACACTAAATATAAGTTGAAAAGAGACGAATATGTTTCAAAATTTTGTAATAAATATTTTTGAGGATCTTACAATAAATTTGAATACAATGAAATAATTTGTTAATTACGATTATTTAATTGGTGTACATTTATAGAAATAGATAATCAATGTGCAAGTAAGCTATTCATTTAAACATACAATACAATTTATGCATTTATACTTGTAATGAACAATTTCGATACGTACATGCATTCTTACAACGAGGCTGGCCGTATTACATGTCAGCATATTATAAAACATTCACCTTAAAGCTAATGTACACACACGCATATAAGTAACGTATGAGCTCCACTTGTTATATAAGCTTGTGTATGTATACAATACGTCTTGTATGAATCTGACGGATGAATAACGTTTTTACTTATAATATGATTCGTCTGTATAAACGTGGGATCTAACACTAAAATGTGTTCAATTTTACGTTCTTTGCTCTGAAGTTGAGCAACCTTGGAATACAATGGAACTTTAATCTATCATCAGCTCTCCACTAAGGAGGTCTGTGCGAGGCCGCTGTTAAGCCGATAAAGCATCACATTAAGCAAGTAATTAGTAAATAAATATTTATCTTCATTCAATACGCCATACTGCTCTGCAGAATCAAAGCCTGTCTCAACTCTTACTCCTTGGCTCGTTTGAATGGTGATCCTTTAGACTTGAATCCGTTTACTCCAGCTAACTTCTTGATCCTCCGAATTCTATCTTACATCTGAACCAGATGTTATATCTGAAAGAACATGCTACTACAGTGTTGAAAATTAATTTCTTGAATGCTTAAGTATTTGGGAAAGAAGTAGTCTTCAGAGCATCTTTCTGCTTTCCAGAATCAATTAAAATGGTTGCTTCCTCCCAGAAACTTTGGAATCAGAGATCTGGTTCTTATTAAGAGTCTGCCCCTCCAAGTAGCTAGCCGTTAGATAATTTTGTCGACGTCTATTAGGACGTTAAATTCCTGTTGAGAGTCGCTCAAATTAAAACTGCCACTTCTACAGTTTGACCAATCTATAAGCTCGTATTTCTAGGCACTGTTACCGAACTTGAGTCAAGTCAATGAACCTATGTTAGTTAATTTGGCCTAGATTTCAGAGTCTATTAATTTTCTTTATTTGTTTGATTGACCATTTAACAATATAAGAATGATCAAGAATATTTCAAGTTACATCGAAAACCAATGATTTATTATATTGCGAGTTAGTTCTTTTCTGTACAATAGGACATTAAATAACAATAATTGTAAGTGAATATGCGATTCTTATTTGATCATATTACTCACTACTGTTTGTTTTTCACCAGGTTAAATGTAATGATATACTGTTTTTTTATTATTATTTTATTTACCGATTTCTTATGATGTTTAACTACAATCATTGTCCATCAACCCGACGAGAACGAAGTTTTTATTTGCAAAAATATCAATATATTAATATTAATACTAAGAGTTAGTTTTGTCTGATTGAAAAATCTGCTTTGAGACTTCCGTCTATAAATCCGAGGAATATGTTGGAAATATAATAATTTGTTTGAATTACATGCTTATCCTTTAGTAATATGGTTTGTCACTCGTCTTACGGTATTCGATGATGAGGACTGTACAATTTTGTAATCAGCCAGAATCAGACGACGAAAATGAACCAAAATTACTGACGACTGACGTTTAGAAATTAATTGATTTCTCACTTACACAGTATTTCTATTAACTAACAAATGTATTTTAGAGATCTATTAACCGTTAAAATACATAAACTCTTAAACAACCTGATAAACCTACGTAAAGATAAGCGTGCATGTTCGAAGCCTATTATCAAGTAGACTGAAGTTACATAATGGCTGTAATATTGTAAAGAAGTAATAGTAGTTTTCCTACGAGTTTGAAAAGTCTCTGTTTGCGAACCGAGAGGTTTGCGGCCCGAGCCGAAGGCGAGGTCCGTAACGAGGTTCGTAAAGGAGACTTTTCGAACGAGTTCCGGAAAACTGCTTTTTCGCCCGAGGAAGTACCAGCCTCCCAAAACCACCCGAGGGCGGAAAAATATATTAATCATAACTATCTATTGTATAACAAGCGAACGAGTCAGACTGCTCAACAGTCTAAGCTGTATGATTTGTACGCAAGTGTTCATGGGCACCTGCGATAGGCTAAGTCGGCAATGTCTACTACCAACCATGTACCAAGCCACTTTAAGGAAAAGTAGTACAAGCGGCTAACGTATGAATAAATAATAAGCGCATGATTTAAACAAATAATTATATTTATAAAACTCACATTAATTTTTGTTGACAATGTTTTATGAAAAATAATTCATATTTCATAGTTTTATGTTGTTGATGATTATTTTTTAAATTCAATTTTCCGACCACGGGCGTTTTTGAGGGTCGGGTGTGCCCTCGGTAGGAAAAATAGAATTCGCCACATAAGTGCCATCGCTCCACAGCTACCTTACGTCCCTCGGGCCACAAAATATCTCCGGAGACGACGGCACTTATCCGACGAAAACTAGTATTTCTTACGATGGGCCCAAAGTGCAACTGCCGCTTTGCGGCCTCGGGCCATACTTTGCGCCTTTGAAATCACTTTGGGCCCACAGACAGAAAAGTTTTTAAGCCCTCCGGGCCCTAAGTATTTTTCTGCCCTACGGCCCAAAGTGATTGACCGGGCGCAAAGTGTGCCGACGGTTGCAAAATTGCACTTTGCGCCCTCGGTAAGAAAAACATTATACGCGACTCGGGCACCAACATACAACAATTGCGCCCTTCGGGCGCTCATGTTTGTACTTTGTGCCCTAGTGACGTAATGTACCATTATTATATTTAATTCATTTATAAACAAGCTTATAATAAGCGTTACTCATGATTTATTTTCACGTTTTTGATCATCAATACAGCTGAATGATTAAGTTTTATTAGATTTTATGTATTTTATTTGTTCGTTACATCAACCTATGGAATAAACTTATTCTATAATTTTACAAAATTCAAGTGTTCATCAGTAAATTGTTTATTTTATGTTTCATGCATAACATTAAGGTACAACATAAGTGTAATTATTTAATGCATGCGAATGATGCAGCATCGTCGCGTTACCTTGTTATCTTTAATACTTCATGTAAACTTATCTACCACTAAGAGAATGAGCATTTATACATGTATGAGGCTATAGTTAATTGACTGACTGCATGCAAACAACGGTTTCACCTCTAGTCAGTATGCATCGAGCTCTGTCTCTAAAAGATCGTGTTACGACTTTAGTCTGGTACAAAGCAACAAAAATTACTGTGGTACCGTGGCCACCAAAAGTACTACTTATACTCCGAAGTATAGATCTTCTTTATTTGTCAATTAATCAACTTAATTTCCGTTTGCTGCACTAAATTATGCATTTTTCATCGTAAGGTTTGCTTTTGTATCAAAGATTATTTTGTTCCATGGAAAGAAGTAGAAGTGAATTTATGTGTAGGGTACTGCCTTTTTTTTAATCTCTTCTCAGTGTATACCTCTCCCTGAGATTTCAACTATCCGGCATCCCACAAATTATACAGTCTACTCATCTAATTGATAAATAAGTATAATTACGCTTACAATAAAATATTCTGATGTTCAATAAAAAAAAACTATAAATCTTCTTTAATGACAGCATTAAATTGTTAAAAGAGGTTTCGTCAATAGTAAATAACAATACTTAGAGTATGTTATGTCTTACTCATTTATCACTTACTGTTTTTCCTGACGTTTGCTTTGGACCTACTGATATATCAAATTTACCACCACTTTGTTCCTTTAAGCTGATGTTGTGCCTCACATACAATGGAATAGTTACAACGCTTTGAGAAGCTATGTGATACGATATTAATCTAAAGTTGCCGTCCGGGGGGATAAACGACAGTATCTTTTCTGACTGAAATGTTAACATGCACTCATAGCATTAAAAAATTTTCAAGAACATTACATAAAATTTTTCAAATAAAAACTTACTTCCCATCTCTTAAACCTTACGCAAGGATGAAAACTCACGTCATCAAATAACCTTGGATTAACAAAAGTTAGTGTCAAATCAGGCATTCCACTCAACTTTATACAGCAATCAATCTAAAAATACAAAAAAAAATTATTATAATAATTGTAATTAAAGCAACAGCATTTACAACAATAAAGAAACTATGGCAGCCTTACAATATTGCACTACACTATAAAAACTAGAAAATATTAAAAATTTATGAACATAGTCTAATAACTGTTCATAAGTAAATGTTGATGTAACACTTTTTATAAATATATGTTGAAGTCATAACTATGAAATTGTACTTTAAAAGACGTTAAACAGTATAACAAACTAGGACATAGTTTTATCCTTCCTAATACGTCCTAATATTTCTACCATTATCAAATAGAATCTTTTACTATAGTTTTAAAATGACTTGCTTTATTTAAATTGTTTCCCGGTGCAAACTACATACTAATCGATCATAAAGAAAATCAATTTTATAAGAAACCAGCTGTTGGTTCTACGGGCTCCAGGCCATTTTCTACACAGCCATTACAATTACATTATAAAATATTGAGTTAACACAGTTAAATTAAAAAATTTATGATATAATACTTGTACTAAATCATTTTTATACTTTATTGTATTGAACAAAAGTTATCGATACATAACAAATCTCAAAGCACCTAATAAGTCACGTGGCAAATACAAATACACATACACGTACGCACACACACATACACAATGGCATATGAGCATCAACGCATTAATTGCCACTTTCAAAGTCAGTGAGAATGGCGAGCAATGCTAAGAGAGACTACTTAGTCTAGTCAAACTATACGTATACTTACAGGGATGGTTGTACGCTGTATGGATTTATGGCATTATGCCACCCCTGTAAGTATCTAACTATTATACAGACAGCACGTGGCATGTGGAGAAGCTACGAACAGATATAACCGAAAAAAGCCAAACTCAAAGAGAAGAGAACCGTCGAGTCTTTCAGAGCTCAGGAGAGCTGTGTGCGGCAATACATATAAAATGTTGGGAAAAATTGTGGTTAATGACAACAGAAACTTTTAATGAGTTACTAAATAAGATTTACTTTGCCAATAATTTGTTTAATTTTTTTAATTACAAAATGTTTAAACATATATTCTACGACCAAAATATCCATGTCATCATTATAAAATATAGTCCATGAATAAAAGGATTTTTTAATTTTATGTTTTCCGGTAAAGGAAAAATTCGTCATTCCCTGGACAATTTTTCCAGAAATATAGAAAAAATAGTTTTGTCCAAATCAAAAGTCGTTTCCATCCATTTATTTAACAATTAATGATAAAATGCCAAATTTTTTTGTAGTTTTTAACTTGTATCTCCACTTCTACTGCTGATAGAGAAATTTTTAAACTGCCAATCTCTTCGTCATCAAATCTCCTATAAAATTCACACTTTTGCTAGTTTTGACACCAAAAATTTTATTTTGCAACTTAAGCAATAGCAAATATTTAAGTTAATTTTGCATACTTTTTTCCCAACAAATGTCATTGTATTTTTTATAAAAAAACCTGAATTGAAAAAAAAAGAATGCTCTAGTTTACTTTGAAGACATAATACAAAAAACTGGCTTTATTTTGCAATAACAGACTGATGATTAAATTTTTTATTGCGAAAAAATTTGTGTATCGTCTTTATGTAATTCTGCATCTAACAGTTGGAGTACTGGCGTTTGAATTTAAATAAGTTACTGTACATATTCATACAGTCACAAACATAGTATTTAACATTGAGCATGCCTAACTAACAAATCTTTATCAAGTAAATCTTCACTGTATTAAAGAAAAAAAAAATTGATACACGAAAAATTAAGATTTTAATTCTTCTCATGCAGGGGGCATTCAAAAGTAGAGTTGGCATTTTTTTTCTTTAAATCTTTCATTACGATTAAATATAGCCTCAAATAAAGTGAGAGAATGAAAGTTCCAAAAAAATTCTGTCAACAAAAAGTATTTAAAAAACTCTATTGTTATGAACTAACAAATTTTTAAACCAAATTTTTAGCACCATCATACTAATGAACAAGACTGTTTAAACAATAACAAAACATAGAAGAATATATCTTTTATAAAACGATATTTTAAACAACCCTCAGTATTCACTTGAAAGTGAACACCTTTGATATGTTGGAGAGACTGAGAGCAAAAGAGAGAGATTAGATTAGATTAGATAAGTTTATTGAGGCTAGGGACTCAGGGTCCATGGTAGCCATGACTGTACATATTGCCTAGGTGCTAGGCAAAATTAGTGAGTGTACAGACTCACTTATAACACTTACATGTCAAGCTCCAGCAGTCTTTTAGTTAGAACATACAAGAAAATATTCAATAAAAAAGTAAAAATAAAATAAAATAAAGTAAAATAAAAGTACAATGAAATAATAAGAAGTAAATAACAAATTATAATATAATAATCGAATATACAATACTAGACAAATTGGTGAAGCTCCAATATATGCCGACTCATCACCAAAGTCTGTTATAATCTACCTGAGACGCGGGTCAATGGATTTGATGTACTCTAAAAGATGTCTCTTGAAGCAAGGCGAAGTAGCCTCCGTGTGAATACTCGTAGGAATCATATTCCGTAGCCAAGCAACAGCAACAGCAAAACTGCATTTATATGTCTTCGTGCGCGCCCACGGAACGATAAGATCAAGAGAACTAGATATAGTATAATTAGTGGCACTTTCAGGTCTAAAGTTGAAGAGCCTTCTCAAATACACTGAAGCGTCTGTGCGGAGAACAACGGATACCAAACAGACCACCATGTAAGTAACTCTACTATTGAAGCTGAGGACAGAATACTTCCTATAGATTGGCGAAATATGCTCCCATTTTTGGGTACCGAAAGAGATGATGATAAACTGATTTAATAATGTCAAGGTTTAATAAACCGAATGGCAACTTTTAAAGTACATAGAAGTTTACAATAGTTAACATATATGCAGATAAGGTACAGAATAATAATGATAATAATAATAACAATTAATTGATTGATCTGTGAGACGCCATTCGACGATATAATAAACAAATAAATAAATTTCTCGAGGTAGTAAATAATATATAAATAATATATAAGTAATATAAGTAATATATAGCCGATAAACTATTGAACCATTAAACCACTCGCAATGTACCATCACTACCTCAATCGCTTTTGAATAGCCAATCAAAAAGTGTAGCTTCAAATAAATCAAGAGAGCCGCTAAGTCTGATGGTCTCAGGGACTTCCTCTCACAGTCTTATAGCACTCAGAACAAAAGATCGATCATAAGTGACAGTACGTGCAAAAAGGACGAAAAGACCGGTCGCGACACGCCTAGCGGATTTCCTTAGGACCTCAGCCAGTGGGAACAACTCCGCCAGGTATTTTAATCTCTCCAAGGTAAGCAGCCGATGGACCATACAATTCAAGAAATATCTTTTCGTGGCATCAACGGTCAACCAGCCAATCCGTCGGTAATAGGGCCTTATTTCAGAAGAGAGAGAGAGAGAGAGAGAGAGAAAGATAAAGATATTAGATTTGATTAGATTAGATTAGATTTATCTAACAGACCAAAGACTCAGAGACGTACTCATGGGTCCTGTATATATACTAACCCGTATATACGTTTTTGTATTGAATAAGGGTAACGAAAAATTAGAGCCCAATAATAGTTACGCAATTATTACATAGCTTAAATAAAATAATAAAAAATTAAATCAACAAAAGATAAAAATAATAACAACAATAATAGTAGACATAAATAAATGAATGGTACAGCGTGATAAATTTTAGTAACAAACAGCAATTAACGCAAATTGACAAATACAAGCTGGTAGTATTTATAGAGTTCTCTCTTGATACATGGACGCTGTTATAAGTCACGTATAACAACTGGGAAACATTTTACCAGTACCAACAAAGAAAGAATAATGCAGAGATTTACACGCGGCAGGAAGGATAAGCAGATCAAGATGGGATGCCCGTTCAGTACTAGGCCTATTATGAGGTCTAAATTGGAATCTTCACGATGGATACTGTGGCTGAGTACAGCGCATGATTGAAGCACGGAATAAAAGCATAATCAATCCTAATGATATTCAATCCTAATGAAATAGGGAAGCATATTCCATTTCTTATATTTAGATGTAATGTGCTCCTGCTTGGGTGTTCCTGTTACGAAGCGGATAGCTGCATGCACTCTCCTGGAAAGTTTAGGTTTAAGCTCCGTATAGAGTGAGAAAAAGAAACCAGTACAATAATATTAGTCAGGCAGTATAAGTGGTTTGACTAACGTAAGATTACAATTCTGAGGAAGTGGCGATCCACACTTACCAAAGCGATATAGCGTAGTAGAACATTCATTTGATGTAGTACAGCACTGCGCTTGAAAGTTCAATGTAGAGTCAAGCACAATGCCTAGTATTTTTAGTGTGTCAGAAATTTGAACTACGAAAACATCAAGCAAAACGTCAGATATAGGTACATGGGTGGTTAGAAGTCAACTCATAAAATTAGGTAAGCCCAACCATAAAGCACTTGTCCTTTCCTTATTGATAAGAACACCATTAAAGAGTACCCAAAATAAATTATTATGTAAATCCTCATTAACCATACGCACAATACTCGCCAATGAATCGAAAGAACCATGAAGATATATACATAGATCATCAGCATAAAGATGATATGAACAGTGTTTAATTGCAGAACTAATGTCATTTATGGAGAGAAAAGAAAGTAACGGGCCAAGCACCGAGCCTTGTGGTACACCCGAATGTGTGGACAAAGGTTAAGAGCTTTACCTTTTGAATAAATTACAACTTAAGACTGATCAGTGAGGTAAGATTCAACCCCATTGCAGGTAGACCTTGAAAATCCCAAATCTCAGAGCTTATTATACATTTTTGATGTCAACAATATCGAAAGCTGGCGAAAAATTAATAGCTACCAGAAATGTAGCTTGCTGCCCATCAATAGCAACCCTCATATTATCAACCAGCTTAATAAATGCTAATTGTGTGCTATGAAATCTTCGATACCCTAACTGCAGTGGATCGAGTATGTTTAGTCGCGTTACATATTCTAAAATTTGTGTACGTACAACAGTTTCGAAAACCATAGGAGTATCACTCAACAAGCTGACAGGTCTAACATCTTTTACTCTTTTAAGGATCCTGGTCTTGGAAATTGGGTATACATGGGACTGCTTCCATAATGTAGAAGAAATTTTGCTTTGACGTGACGCATCAAAGACATTCATAAATACAGGAACAACGTAGAATACAATCACGTAAAAAGCGTAGGGGTATATCATCAGTCCTAGTTGCATTTGAGCGCTCACTCCTTATATCATTATAGATATCAGATGCCTTGACAGCGCTATACAATAATCTATTATCATTATTAACTTCAACGGAAGGGGTATGAGTAGTTAGTGGCACAATACTTGGATTATCTATGAAAAATGTATTCAGTGAATCGAGGTCAGTCCGTAGAGTATTGTAATGAACAGCACTCTTCGACAGGCCAGCACTATTAATACAGTGGTAGCAAGAAATGGCATTGAGTATGGCAAGTTTAGCGAGGTTACGGAGAAGGTTACGGATTTCTCTATCACTATCTTTCCTGGTACGGTTAAAAGTGTGGCAAACAGCATTTCTTACTTGAAAATCCTACGTAAATCTGCAGTCGTCCACAGATTGTGGATTGTTGTATTGAAAACAAACAAGTAAAATATCATGTAGTGATATACTGGGCACAAAGTGCTGCAAATGAAGCGCCAAATTTGAATCATCATCAACAAGACAAAAGTGGTCAATTGTTAAGAACGGATTATCTATATGATGAATTTTATTTAAGGGTAAGCGATTAAGATTAGTAGTTTGAAGTGAGTCTACCAATATGTTTTTTGTCAAAAGAGTAGAAAATCAGTCGATATTAAAATTGCCAAGCATAAAAATACTATTATAGGCTTCGTTACAGTTCAGTAATGCATTTTCAACAGTTTCACATCAATATCCGGTCATTGGTGGGTTATATACCAACGCACAAAGAAATTAAAAGGAGTCCAATTGCAATTCTACGAAAAGATATTCTGTATGCACGACATTAAAAGATAATTCAGATGATGATGCAACAATCTTTGACTTTTAAGATTCATGAACATACATAGCAACTCCACGACCCCCTTGACCAATCCAATCGTTGCGCAGCAAATAGTAGTGCAGAATGCCATACCATGTGGAATCATGATTCAGATTCAGAAAAGACTCACACCCATAATCTGCACACTATAAGTTAAAACAAAATTGCGTACATCGACAAAGTTAGCATTCAGGGATGGTGCATTACAATGACTAACACATAAATACGTGGTGCCAGTAACCTTATTCATCATGATTTACAAATGAAGGAGCAAGCTTAATTTTCTAACACAAAACAGAACATCTAACTCTGTCATAAGCACTATAATTAATGTTATCTGCAATATTAAATGCTTCGCAACATGCACATCGCAACTTTGTCTTATGAATACAAATATAAGATGCATGAGGGCCAGCAAAGTAGCCACAACATGCATCACTCTGACATTCTTTAGCGATCTGACGAAACTTCGTGCATTTATAGCATTGCAAAATAGAAACAAGGTTAGCGACACGACGGAATCGCTAACTAAAATAAACTCACGCCTTTTCCCGTAATATTTTATGGTGCTTAGGTGCAACTTCAATAATACACGATCGAAATTTTTATTATCAGGTAGCGGAAACATATACATAATTTTTACCAAAAACTTATTGCAGTCAGGTAAATTTTGGTTAACGACACAGTCAACTATTTTAGATTCCTTTAACTCCACAGGGATATTACGTACAATAAGGCGCGTGTTCTTATATGCAGTTACTTTAATTTAATGCTCGCATTAATGAGTACGCATGGGTGAGCTGATTTTTTATAACAGTTTCATTAAATGAGTCACCCTCTAAAATTATAGCACTATTTCGCGAATATATTATTTTATTTACACTAGTTTTTAAATTTGACGGGTTAATGGTTTTTTTTACTGCATCGTAGGTAACTTTCGAAGAAGCAAAATTAGGCCGAGCGTTATCACGTGGGTCAATTGTAATACGACTCGAGCATTGAGTGCCAAACGGCTTACCGTGATCCGGCATAAAGCTTCTACGATAACTACGCAGCAAACCCACAGATGACGCAGGAAGAAAATCGCAGCGACTACCGAGAACATACGGTAACCGGAGTTTGCGATATTTTTTGAGATAGCTTAAAGGGCTTTAATACTCGCTTTTTCAATATTTGTACATGCATCGTTTAAAGACTTACCGCAGAAACTGTGAACCCGGTTGACCTCAAGCTTACATAAATATGCAGTGAAAATTTTAGTTACAACAGTGATCAAGCTATCCATTGTATCTCGAAGTTTTTATGCCTTCACACCAATAGCCTTCTCGTTTCCAAGCACAGTAAACATTACACGATGTTTATTTACTTCATAAAGCATACTCATAACATCACTATGCGAAATCAACGATGATTCTTTCACAGATGTAAAAAAACCATCACTGTCCCCACTCTCATTAACACCATCACTATTATACCTATCTCTCCGTTTACTGAAAGAAACATCAATCACACACATGTATGCACTAACACATCTATGACTTATCTCCTAGCATATAAACACACTAATACATACAAGTCAACAGCACATGGCTCAGCAAAAATTGCAGCAACGATATCCACGGGGATAACGAAGATCGCTCTTGTGATACCAAGAAGAGCACCAAACAAGGCTTCTGATACCGTTACAACATAGAATAGACATGCAATAGTCACCAGGTCCACCGAAGTTGAGCCGGAAAACAAAAATGCAAGCCATTACGGCATTAACAACACACACACCAGCGCGTTCGGGTAGTTTGCTTGACAAAACAGTTGAAAATGTTAAAAATCTGCAACCTGTGCAGAAAATAACACTCTTGCAGCAAGTTTCAGTGAGATAGCTTGCAACAGGCCTGGAAAAACACGCCCTAAGACAGTAGGCAGCAGTAAAAAAGACAAAAAAAGCGGAGTGAAAAATGAAAGCCTTAATCAGTTACGAACCTTACTTGATTAAGAGACCTTAAGAGAGAAAAAGAAAAAAAAGAAAGAGAGGGAGAGAGATGAACAGCGTTGGTTCAACGCGCACTTGTAAAGGGGGAGAAGAGAGGGCTCACTTTGCCAATCTAAATTTAGGTCATATTATAAGCACTATGTGAGTGCGTACGCCGCTCCTTTCCTCCTTTCTCTTCCTGGTTCCCGGCTCTTTACAAAAGCCGAGCATCTTGGACCCCCACTTCAGGTCGGACTTTCGCAACGACAAGTCACTTTGTTAGTTCCCCAGCAGGCGCTGTTTCCTGCGGAAGCAATTTTCCAGGTCACGCTTGGCTTTGAATAGCGATTCGGCATCCTTTTTCTCGAGTTTCGTACATCTCTGTCCCTCTCTTTCTCTCTCTGTCATGTAAATTCAAATTTAGACATCATGACATGCCTGGCACAAAACGGGCATCTCACCTGGATCTGCTTACCCCTCCAACCGCTCTTAAGTTTCTACATGATTCTTTCTTCGTTGGTAGCGCTGGTGTGTGGAACGGTTTGCCAGTTGCTAAACGTGAATTATACCAGCGCCCGTGTTTCAAGAGTGAACTTAATAAATACTACCAACTTGTCTTCGACAACTCGCGTTAATTGTTAATTGTAACAAAATCTTATCGTGTTGTTCTATTTATTTAATTACGCTTTCCATTACTACTGTTATTGATTTTATTTCTTGTTAACTACATTTTTATTAATTTTTTATTTTCTATTTTTATTCATTTTTTTTTTTTTTTTTCTTCTTTTTGTTTTCTTTATTATTTTATTTTAATAATGTAATAATTGCGATAGTATTTTTGGGCGCTAATATTCAGTAGCCTCTTTGAAATGTTTTAATGTATATATGGCTTAGGCTATACAGGACCACTGAGCACGTCTCTGAGTCCTTAGTCTGTTAAATAAATAAATCTAATCTAATCTAATCTAATCTAATCTAATCTTTTATCTGTTTGTAATTTTGGGCTAAGCCATCTTTATTTCTTTACATATATTACAAACGCTTACATACTCATTCTAAGTCATGTATATTATACCTACACCATATATCTGAAAGGAGACTTAAAGAAAAACATCCTGTAGTACTTCTTTACCTTGAATAGAATAGTTATCACGTGCCAGTAAATGTAGCTAAGCTCAACTAATCTTCTCACTCATAAATGAAAAAATCCTGAAAGAATAAAACACAATAAAAAATAACAATTGATTCATAGAACCACGTATAAATAAACCAAAAATAAAAAATAATGTAGTGAAGGTGTGCTTGAAAAAGTTTTTTTTTAAATTAGAAAGTTGAATGCAAAATTAATGATTTACTTCAAAACTAACACATTAATAAAAATAAAATAAATAACCATTAATTCAAAGAAGAGCTAATACTAAATAATGATTTTGAAAAGTTTTGAAAGAAAAAGATATTTTATTGAGTAAATAATATACATAATGTATGTTAAAATTTGAGTAACGAATACATTAACGAACAGTTAATGAATATTTAAATTAAAAATAAATGACGAATCACATTATAAAGGGAGTAACGGTAGCCACTATTTTAGAATAGCTCGTAGCTAAGTAGACACGGTTCTCAGCTCAAATAAACGAGGTCAAGAATTAGAATCCCGTAACAAGTGTTTCATTTGTATATTCTTTAAAGAAATAAAAATCAAGCATTGATTTTCGTTACATAGTTTTGTGAAAATTCTGAAATCGTTCTGAAACTTTTTAAACTTCAATAAGAGGAGTAAGACTTTTTTAGTTCTAGAATACTATCACTTTTTTTATTCTTATACATTATACATCATGCATGTGTAACAAACTATACCTCATATGCATACAAAAATAAAAGGACATTTCAAAGTACTCTAACAATAATAATCGGCGTGTACAGTACTGTATTCTAAATCCAAATTAATTGTCAAATAACTTTCTTCACAATTTTTAAATTGGATCTTAAATCCACATTTATCATCACATAACTTTTTTTATCAATTTATTATAAAATAAGATCCACTACAATATTGTTCGATTTCGACTCGTTAACAACGATTGTTTAGTAATGTCGGCAGATACAGAGAGTGCGGTTTTCTGTGAATAAATAACTGCTTAACCACGAAATTTTAACCAATTAGTATCCGAGTAGTAAAACTGTAACGACAAACAGGTGGTGCGCTAACATTGTTGCAATGCGCGCAATTACTGATGTGTACTAGTATCACAGCATAAGCTACCATTGTCTGTGTAAAACCTTAATTATATCAATAAATGAAACACGTTAGCGTTCAGATAACATTTTAATACTCACTGTGTGCTAAATAATTGACAGTTACTGTTAGTTATCAGGCTAAAAAGTCATCGTTCTTTTGTTATTAGGCAATCATAGCAACTAGGGATTTCTATAACTGATAAGACAATTTGGCAGACCTTGTAAATTATTATTTGCAAATGATTAATTTGCAAACTTCACTTGAGTATAATGTGGGGATAATCAAACAAAAACAACATTGTACTGAACCATAACATAGTAACGACTCTTAATCAGCTCTGAATGGGTAGAAACTTGGCAAATACTTGGCAGGCACTTAGTGGCCACAAGGCAGGTACTTGATAGGCACTTGACGGACATGTAACGGGCACAAGACAAGTATTTCCCGCACACTTGGCGGGTACCTTGTAGTCCCTTACCAAATACTTGAGGGGTACTGTGCGGGATTTAATTGGTAAATCGGCAGCACTTAAGGAGCACTTGCCAGAAACTTCATTGGTACTGTGCAGGCACTTGGCAGGTACTTATCAAGCACTTGATAGTCACTTGCCAAGTATCTACCAATTAAGAGCTGACTAAGTACTATGTTGTTTCTGTTTGATTGTGATTCAAATGACACTTAAGTGAATTTTCTTAAGTTGTACCAAATGAATAGTAACGTGTTTAATTTAGTAATATAATTTAAGTTGTACACAGATAACGATAGCTTATGCTATGATACTAATACATATCAGTGAGTGCGCGCTTCGCAATAACATAAGCTCACCATCGGTTGGTCACTAAAGTAGTACTGTTCGGCTACTTACTGTCAAAAAGCCTATTGCTATGTAGTTATTTGTTTACACCAAACCTCACTCTATGCTAAAAAAAATTGTTTAAACAGGATCAAATCAAACCATCTTGTAAGTGACCTTATTCAAAGAATGAATTGTTGAAAAAAAATTGTTCTAATAGATTTGGATTAAGGATACTATGCTTTATACTCAGCACAGCAGGTAGAAATCCTTTTTTTTTTTTTTTTTTTTTTTTTTTTTTTTTTTTTTTTTTTTTTTTT
>NW_019379618.1:544874-563492 GCF_000648655.2 Copidosoma floridanum | reverse complement strand
GGTACCCAAGTACCCACTGTCCACAGTGTATTTTTGCAGAGCACCTTTCCGATGTATTAATCAATATTTATTCCTATATGTTTAATTTGTTACTTTTACAGTAAATAAATAAATGTTTATACAATTTTTCATATTTTTTCAATGTTTTCAAAAATCAAACAAAAATTTTTTTGTACTGTACAAATACAATAATTGATTTTCACTGTGTTTTATTCTTTTAAAATTTTTCCATTCGTGATTAAAGTGATTTTTTGACTTAGGGACGTTCTTCACATAGTTAGTGGAGGAAAAGTTCAGAGAAGTGAGAGGAACGCTTACTGTGTGCAGTAAAGCTAGCAATTTTTTTTCTCATGTGGATGTACTCGTACACATGCTCTTACCCATACTTGATCCCCTCTTTCTAAATTTATTTAGGTCTATTTGAAAATTCGATAGGTTTATCTTAAAGTAATCTTTTGTCCGCCGAAAATTGGGAGATTCCTCTAAATCATATAAATGCCATTTAACGTGGTTTTTTCAGAAGGTTACATGTTAAATATCTATATTGTGAAATGTAACATAAAATAATGGTACAGTCAAACGAGCTGCAATTTTGGTGGGTATTTATTATGCTATTTCAATACACGTTTGACGTTTGAATAATATCTCGTAAAAAAACCTATGTGTGATAAACGTCCTAAAGGGACATTCACTGGCATGTAATACCACCCTATCAAAGAAAGCCATACTACAGGATGGTTTTTCTTAATTTTCTATGTACAATTATATTTGGGGTATTAAATATGGATAAGGAATAAGTGTGGGATCGTATGTGATAGATGTAAGCGTGATGTTACAGGTGTGATCAGCGTAGACAGTAGGAAGTTGTTCTGAAGTCACCGGAAGATTCGATGAAAACGCACAGTCTTGTAGTGGCCAGCCTATAATTTATTTTTATTGTATTGTGTCGTAATATATTGTTTACAATCGTTTACTCATAAAATATTTATTAAAATCATACCTAATTAAAGTAGGTATACTCATTCCCCTGAAAACTACATCACCTTTGTACACAACGTTGTTTCATAGAAGGTACTTTAATATTCAAAATTATATTGTTTGCCATATAATTTTATAAAAGTATAAATTTATACTTGGGTACCCAAGTACCCACTGTCCACAGGTTTTTAAAGCTAAATTATTTCCTTCTTTCTTATTCTACAACTTTATATCCTTTGATGAATCTATCAAAATGTATAAACAGAGAATGAATTAAAACAAGAATGTTGAAACTATAAATGACTATAAATACAAAAAAAGCATATTGATCACCTTATATATCATACAATTAATCATTCTTTTTAGTTTTAGCATATTTCATGACTATTAACACTTCCTAAGTTAAAGACAAAGAGTTTAATTTAAGGAAAGTAACCCTATTATTTTAATAAAAAAGGACAGAGGATTTCTGTATTAACGTGGTAAGTAGGAATACTAGCGAAGTCCACTACATAAACATTATGTAGGCTTATTTATTATTTTTTTACTAGGTATGCCACTACTATATAATGTTTTTATTTATGTTTAACAACACAATTAATAAACTTGTTAGGAATAAAAAAGAGTCTGCGTTACATAGTCATACCTCAATGTTAGTGAAAAAATTTGCTTACAAATTAGACTTAAAATAATATTGTAATAAATTTTAATACTGAAATAAGATAAAATAAAAAAAAAAGATATATAGTTATTGAAGTAGTGCAAGTGAGAATGAAATTTTGTTCTAATATTATGAAAAGATTAAAAGCTACTAAACCTGTTGAACAAAACAAAATAACGAAAGAATTTTTTCCTGTATTTACCATAGTAAAACTTAAAAAAGAAGTTGTGGGGCTAATAGAATTAGACAGAAAATTTAATTAATGAAATAACAAACCAACACTTAGAGTTCTACACTATATTACATGTGGCTGCGCAGAGATAAATCGATGTCTGATGAAATTATAGGGTAATAGCTAACCAAAATTTTACGGGAGTTATTGACAAACTAGAACAGGTTATACTAATATTAAGGAGGGCTAGGGAGGGCCAATGGGATTTTATAAGAATGAGAGTGGCTAATTGAGGGGGAGGTGGATGGATATTATGAAAGTGAGGGAGTTAGGTGTCGTCATGAAAATGAGGGGACTAAGAGAAGATTGAGAGAGGCTGAGAAGAGTTCTTTCAAAAATTTAACCTAATAAATTTCACGGTTAAAATGAACTAATCTCACCTTTTGCCAAAGGGTTTCGAGGGGAGACCTAAAAATCATGGTGTTGACGCACATTCTTAACAACTCTAAGAATAATTCAAGTCTAGACTCAGCGGGATTCATTGAAAACTGGATGACAAAGACGTCAAATCAGATTTCAAGCCAACTATGCATAATCTAGTTTTCTACTTTTCTTTCTCAAACTACTATAAATTGTACTAAAATTAATTTTGAATTGTTCTATGATGTTAAAAGAATGAACGTCAACCCTTTTGTTCGTGTGAAAATGAGTAGAAAAGATTAATTACAGTAAGTGAGTAAAATCAATTGGTTAAAGGTTAGTAGGGTAGGAAGTTGATAACCCTAATGTAAACTATTGGGAGAGCTCAATAGGAAGTGATATAATTTTTATAATAACATTTTTTTGATGCAATTTATTGAAAAAAGAAAAGTTATAATGATCTAAAGAACATATAAAGCCTGATTTTAGTGAGATTAATTGTGATCTGGAAACGAAAGACGAAAAATTGGATCATGTACCGTTCTTTTGATGTCTGATTTTATGCTTTCTTCATTAATTTTCAATGAATCTTACTAAGTCTGGGGTTGAGTTATTCTTAGAACTGTCAAGAATTTGCGTCAACTTCTATTTTTTTCATAAAATAGCTAGTTATTTAATAAATAATGTTTGAAGGCTAAAAACTAGATGGACCCTATTGATGAGGTAGGAGACTTCAATTTTCTCCGGGCTGCCCTCAAGATTAAGTAAAATATTCTATCCTCTTTCTCTGCTCGCCCCTCCTCATGATTCAACCCAATGATCTTCCATTACGGCAAGTCGAGCCTACTCATAGTGATATAATAATAGCAGGAATAAGTGGTATAGCTACCCGTAAGTGGTAGCGATATACGCAGGGGGAAAGAGATAGATGCCCGATAATTACTTCTATCTCTTTCTTGCTAGGCTGTGATTGGTTATAGTAAGCTGGTCATTATTTTGATTTTCGTACAGCCAGGAAATTGAAAACTACGTGAGAATGTCGATAGTAGAAATCTAAAGTAAAAAAGTACAAAACCCAATAATTAAATAATATTTAAAATTGGAATGACATTTTAATATACAATCGGCTTTTTCGTTTTTGCAAGGTAACTGCTAAATTTTACGAAAAAAATACAAAGCGATTACGAAATAAGAAAACAAATAAGATTTGAACCATCAGACTATTTTATTAGGAAAAATAATAACCATACAACAAGAGTAACAGACTACTTATAACATTATCCAAATTTTAACCTATAAATACAATATGGTGAAATTAAAGCAAGGAGTTATGTACAGTAGTAAGCAGTATAATAAGTCCAACTATAAAATACAGTATACGTAAAATAAAACCGATAACGTTATCCATAAAATGTCCATCAGTTTTTGTACACACATACACACATACACACACGGGCACGCACGCACACACACACTTACAGACAGAGAGAAAGAGAGAGAGTCATCATTAACATAAATTACGTATTCTTCGTATTATCCATTAAAAATAGTTAGTTCATTATTTCGCATGTGGAATACCCGTTCTTTTTGATCGTTTGAAAGTTTTGATTCATGTATCATTCGAATGTCAATGTATTTTTCTATGATTAATAAAATTAATTGTGACCTGTGATTCATAAGCGCCTCTTGCTCTAGAAAGTCAGTCTTGCTCGAGCGCTCGTACCGAACGCACGATTTCTGCGCACGCCTGTTACGCATCGCTTTAACTCAGACTTGAGTTCTCTCCATACAGCCCTTTCAGGGCTCCCTTTATTCTCTTTCGGTAAATGACTTAGTCGTGCCTCGCGACTGTGTTTCCGTTAAACCTTATACCCGCGTACACGCCGCCCTCAGAGGTGGCCCGAATGGCTGGCCCTTTGCAAGGACACAGCCAAACAAATGTTACGATGGCTAGTCCACAGTACACGGTCATTATAACAAATTCTGTCGACGCGCTGTTGGAAGAAACGGACTCTTTATTTTCCGAGATATTCACGCTCAATAGTGCAAAGTGATAGTGCTTGTGCACATGACAATAGTGCACAGTTCTCCTCAATGTCAAGCATGACAGACAGCCAGCCAGTGGACCAGCTATCCCTCGAGCTAAATAGCCGAGACCCCCACGTCACCCGACGAAACTCCCAGCGGGAACGCAACCCACTCTCCCGGGTCACAACAATAACGCCCGAAATAGCCAAGGAACTGGCTAGCCAAAAACAATGGATCGAGTAGATGAAAAAATAGTGAGTGAGTACTCAGCTCAGCAGGAAAGCTCGATCCAGCAAATGAATTCTCTAAAACAAAGAGAAAGACACTGCTATTGCACTCTCTACAAAGTCTCCCTTCGCCGAAAAAATCCCGCCATTGAAAGGCCCGGGCCTTGTAAATCCGTCACCTGCAAATCGTGACCCCCTGAACCTTATAAATTCTTTCACTAAGGAAGATGAGAAATTCCCCTCGCTATCAAAAACAGTGAACAACATCACTACAAAATCCCCAAATTTAAAGCCACCCCCTCCCCCCTGAGAAACGGCGCACACAAAATCTCGACGTGAACAATCCTCGAACTCCTGATCACCATCAAGCTCTTCCCAAGCGAAGAAAAACGCATTGGACGGCCACCTTGAGGTCCCAAGGCAAATTGAACAAGAGACGATTGTTAGTATTTCCAAAAAAAAGGCACCACCTCCTATCACGATCTTGGACCATAAACTCTGGACCAAGATTGACAAAGCCCTCTCCGCAGAAAATATTTCGCTCCGCCGCGTGATCACCACCTCGTAAGTCACTTGCGTGTATCCCGAAGACGTCGACAGTTTCCGACAAACCGTGCACGACCTTGACGAGAAAAAATTTGAGATCACCACACATCAACTTCAGGATGACCGTGAAATGGTAGTCGTCATCCGTGGAGTCAATATTCGCTACACGGAAACAGAGATCCTGGACATAATCCAGGAAAAAGTACCCTCCACCCGTCGTATCTATCGCATGACCAAGAGTCATCGGACCTGGTCACTAATTGCCGTATACCTTGACGCATCGGACGCCAAATTCCACGTCATCTATACCTCAGATCTCTCGGGGGCACATCCGTCAGAGTAGAACAGAAGCGTAAGTTAAATGACATTCTCCAATGCCGTCGCTGCCAAAAGTTCAACCACACGGCAGCCTACTGCCGCGCGGCCTTCGTCTGCGGCTTCTGACTGAACTCATACACATATTTCAAACAAAAAATATCGATATTGCATGCATTACAGAAATGCACCTAGACAATACAAAACACTACCAAACTACACGATACACATACGAGACAGACGCAAACAATCCCAAGGTAGAGTAGTTATCCTTATTCGCAAGGGCATACGCCATCGAGTCATAAGTACGGACGCTGCCAACTGCAAAGCAGTTGAAGTCAAATTACACACCACTTCATCCGCTTTCATTAGAATTATCTCTCTCTATTCCCCTCCCAAGGATGATCCTAACCTCTAATGCCTAACCTCGTTGTTTGACTCCAACATCCCTACGATCGCGGCTGGCAACTTGTACACCAAGCACAAATTGTGCAATTGCAAACACGAAAATTCTAAAGGTCGCTCTCTTTTCCAAAAACTTGCGTAACCTCAACATCATCATTGAGGTTCCGAGTAAACCGACTCACTATCCCAGCTCTCCAGACCAAGACTCAAACATTTTAGACATATTCCAGACGAAAAACTAACCATTCCTACGGAACCACGAACCTCTCTAGACCTTCCTTACAACCATAACCCAGTCCACCTAGACATCCATAAGTCCCTCCACACCATACCCGTTATCATCAGCCACATAGATTGGGTTCACCTCACACATAATCTCGAATCATCCCCATTCAAATGTCATCCCATCAGGTCCTAAATGGAACTTGACATAAAAGTCAACGAATTTAAAGACGAACTCAACAGGTGCATACAAGACGACACCACAACAACTACAGCTTCCCAACACACGCTTAAACTCTCTCGCGACCTCATACGTCTCATTAAGCAGAAGAATAGAGTTCAGAAACTCTTGCGAAAACAGAGAACCCCTGAACTAAAAGTACACCTTAACTTCCTTAAAGTCAAATCCCAAGTCTTTGAATTCCGAAACAAGGAATTTATCAAGTTCATAACATAGGCAGAGTCCCACCCAAAAAATGCTTGGAAGGTCGTCAAAAAACTCCGTAACAAACGGCCTCCGTGAAAAAAATTTCTACTCACTAGATTCGGACAAAGCAGAGATTTCTGCAGATTCATTGCAAACTTGATGCTCTCCCAACCTTAGCCCTGAAGAATTAGCTCAGGAACACGCGAAAATTATCCACACGGTGCAGCAACAGGTCTTCCACAGTCTGAATTTCAAACACTGCACACCCTCCCAAATCGGAAGTATCATCCACTCCCTAAGAACCCGGAAAACTCCTGGCAGAGACGATATCTCTAACAGTATCCTCAAAATCCTCCCTCAAAAACTTATCACAGCGATTTGCAACATTACTAACGCCATGATGCGCCTCCATTATTTCCCAAGTGCATGGAAGAAGGCTACAGTCATCTGACTCCCGAGGCGGAAAAAATCCCTCAGCAACCCCTCGAGCCACAGGCCCATTGGTTTACTCTCCTCGCCCAGTAAAATCACCAAAAACATCATCCTCACTCGCCTAAACAAGCACGCCATGGAAAACAACATCCTTCTAGATGTGCAGTACGGTTTAAGAGCCAAACATCCGGCTGTAAACCAGCTTCTGAGAGTCACTAAAGGCCTCTCCGATAGCTTCATCCACGAAAACTTCACCGCAATACCTTTTTTAGATGTACAGCAGGCCTTCGACAGAGTTTGACATAAAGGCCTCCTGTACAAGCTTATTACGTAAGGTTTTCCGCACTACCTAATCAGCACCGTCAAATCTTACCTCTTGGACAGATTCGTCCGCATTAAAGTAGGCGACTCCCGCTCAGACTCCCGCCCAATAACCTCCACAGTCTCCCAAGGTTCCAAACTTTAACCCACCTTTTTCAACATGTTTTGCCATGACCTGATCCAGACGACGTCGCAGTTATCTGCACATCAAAACAACACTCTTGGTGCACCACCCTTCTAAACGAGCATATTGTTACCCTCCATAACTGGTATAGTCTTTGGAAACTGGTCGTAAATGAGGCAAAGACTATATCCATGCTCGGCTCCTGGAAAATTCAAGGAAGAAGCTGCAAAAAATAAAGGTCAATGGAGTGGAAATCGACTGGAGCTACTCCACCAAGTACCTCAGCGTCACGCTAGACCGACAACTCACGTACGTTGTCACATCATCGCGGCAAGGCATACACAGCCTTCGTGCAACTTAACCCCTTCTTTAACAACAAAGCAGTCCCTCAGAAGACCAAGCTGCGCACCTTTAACGTCATCATCAAGAGCATCAGCACCTACGCAATATCGACGCGACGTGGGGCGCAGCAAAGGGAAACCGACTAAAGGGCATCCAAGGCCCTTTCATGAAGATACTGAGGTCAGTCCTGAGCATTTTATGGTACATCAAGAATGCTAAGATTATCAAGAAGTTTAACATCGTCCCTCAAATTCAAGCAGCACCTGTCCTTGTGTCAAAAATCCGCGCCTTTATTACGGACCACCTAAACCTTATATGACGTGCGCTCTTACACAGAAGCTTTAGGACCCCAAAATACTCTAGGTCTTCAATCCCCATGCATCTCCATAATCTCGCCAAATAACCGAATAACAGCCATCTGTCCATCGTATCTTTTACAGGCTCAACCTTATAAGGTAAATGTCCCTATTGTGAGACAGAGTTAAGCGGAGTAAAAAGTAAATTAAGCTATTCAAAACTAAAAAATATATAAGTGGAAAATTTTTTGTATTATAATATAAAATGACGTGATCTACCAATAAAAAATTTATTCAAGTGTATAAATAAGATCGCAATAATAATTTAATTTGAAATGATAGAGAGAACTATGGGGTACAGATTAATGGCACATCAAAAAATAGCATGACCTAGTTGTCCCACTTAGTTATTCCCGGTTTATAGGACATACAAAAACTGTTATATTTAACCTACCATCATAAAAAAATATGTTGTAGCTCGTAAAAATTAATAATAAGTTTAATTATATAAAAAGTTTATCCCACACAATTACAATCTTCTCTAATTTAAGAAAATAAGCTCAAAGGAAGATAAAAATAAAAATTCCTAGTGATATTTAAATTTAATTTATTCATCCATATAACTTACATTAGAATTTAAATCAATAAATAGTATGATGCACAATAATAAACTTTAAATTTTGATAAACAACAAAATATTAAGAGAACAAAATCTATTAATCTTATTATACCTACTTTTCTTGTTTAATTCTTTTTTTAATACCTTTGATTTGTTAACTTTTTTAAGCCTCTTTTATTTTTTTTATCACTTGTAATTGTTTTTTTCTCTCTTCTTTTTATAAAATAAAATCAATACACGTCATGTAATAAAGTAACAGTTACAACAAAATAATAGAATTGTGGATTTCGAATGAATAAATCGATTGTATAGTCTAATTGTCTGCACGTAAAAAGTGTGCGATAAAATAATTATTGTAATGAAATACATCGTGGTTATTAAAGAATTGTTTAAAGTGAAAAAAATCATAAACTAAAAAATTTGTAGAATAAATTTCTTTTTCATACATTTAATTTTATTTATACCTATAGAGGCGACTTTTTTGCTATTTTTCTGTCAGTCTTTTCTCTCTTTTTTTCTTTCATTTTTTAACTAAAATCAATAAATGTTGTCAATTAAGTAGGTAATAACAAAATAAAGAGTTCTATGACTGCTCACTTTTGAGGTTATGTGGACGATTTATGACTGTACGTCAATAATTAACTTACTATGAAGCTGGATATCAGTTATAATAACTTCAAAATTGATTAAAATGTACTGTATTTACTTTGACAAAACAGAATAAAAGATTTGCAAGTAAAAACAACAACTTTGCTGTGTCTTATTTATCGGGCCAAAGGCATAAATATGAAGTGTACGTAAATACGGAGCATGCATTATGATGTACCATTAACTGAGACCTTCAGATTTTAGATGTGCGTATATTGAGACATGATTATAAATAAAAAATCCGCATTGAAAATACTGATCTTTGTTTTTAAACATATTTGGGAATACCTAAGTTCATGAAAAAAAACATATCTTGACAAAGAATTTAATTTAATTAAGAAAAAACTCAGTAAAGTGAAAGCCAAAATAGGTGCTGATTCATATGTCCCATAGTACTACAATGGCAGAATTGCAATAAACATTTTTTTCGTAATATTCCATACGTACTATGGCTTTGAAAATAAGATGTATGATAAATGTTTCCATGTATAATATCACGAAATTTTTCTACAATCCTATATATTCTCCATTATTCAAATATTAATTGATTTTAAAATATCCCATCAATTGGGACGTTGTCTCACAATCGGGACATTTACCTTACAGCATTTACACTAATCACAAGTACGCTTTCAAATACACAATACACAGTGAACTCACACATCTACACACACATATAATAACACCAAATTTAATTTTCTCCAACACTATTTTGGCGCAAGCCAAGATTCGAGCTTCGTCCAGATACGTAAGTGCCCCTCTTCTCATCCCTTTCAGAGCGAGCTGGCCTCCGAAATTCTTCGTTATTTTCCTTCTTCCTTCTTCTCGTATGCCCTTTTGGCTTTCAGGGAAGTGGTCCTTACATACCTGTCCAAGGTTAGTTTTTAGTCAGTAGGCACATCGGGTGAATCTGACACTACCACCAGATTAGCTGGAGTATCTATAAACAATTTCCCCTTCTTGCTCCAAAAATCAAAAAAAAAAAAAAAAAAAAAAAAGTTCAAAGGCAAAGGCAAAGAGTTCAATGTTCCAAGCGTTATTTTTGTAAAAAAATTTCAATAAATAGATTTTTATATTGTTTAATAACTGAATCTGTTATTTTACAAATAATGTGTACATCATCCGATGCAAAATACAAACCTCCGTTATTCTTCATACTTGTCAGTTTACTTTTGCCAAGACTAGTGTTATTGACTATTAATTTTAAGCAATCCTGGCAGTTAATTTTTGTTTTAAAACATAGACTACAGATTTTGCAATGTAAGCTGTGACCTCATGAGCATACTCATTACACGTCCCAGATTTTGATGTTGTATAGTCATGATTCACAAGGCAGCTTTTATTACGAAAATAATTAGTGATATCAACTAATAGATTCGGCTGCGGTATGGGTGGTAAAGCTCGACTAGTTGTAGGTTGTCAGTGCATTTTATACTATATTATGGGTATGTTTTTTGAATGTTTTTTCATCGCGTTACAAGATATCGTTAGTATTTTGAGTATTCGACAGCAAAAAAGTATTATCCAAAGGTGAGCAGTTAGCTGCACTTAAAGAAACACACGACGTTTTAAAAAAAGGTGAGTTTCTAGTATGCAGATTAAAATTGAGTGGTGGTCAAGTTATTAGTATGGCCGTCTATCTTCTTAAAAATAAGAAAAAAAGGTTTAACGTGGTCCTGGCTGATTTTGTAACTTAATATGTAATCCTAATAATTGTTGTTAATAACATAAAAAGCTAAGTTGTGTAAGTTTTTAAGAGAAATTATGAGCCCCCTAAAGCCAGTTTGTACTACTCTACTATCCAAAACTCTTACAGTTGGGTATTCTATATTCGACAATTACTTAATTTTTTTGACATTTTCAGAAAACTCTAACTCCGTTTTGTCCTCTATGAGATAATCAATTTTTTGAAGTTATACTTCTATAGGCGCGTTCTACCCTACAGAGTAAATCAACGATTTTAGATAGGTGACTTTGAGAAAAAGTGTAACGAAAGTAGGTTTTGCTTGATTCTCCCCCTTCGCCCCACCCCTCCTGACATACTTCCGGCCCCCTACACCACCCAACATCATCGCACCACACCACACATCATCACACAAAAAAAAAAAAAAAAAAAAAAAAAAAAAAACATTTTTCAAAAGAGATTCGAACTCCTAACCTCTTGCACACTGGGTAAGCCCTTTACCCACTCTGCTATGAGTGGACCCAACAATGGAAAACCGATTACTTCATTTTATATTACAAATCGTAACTTTTTTTCAATATAAATTTTCATTTATTGTGTATTCATTGATTTGGTTTCATTTTACATTAAATAATTAAGCTATTTAATAAAATATATTTTTTAGGTACATATTTTTGTTAAATATTTGGAAATAAGTATATTATCATACTGGAAATAAGTATATTAAAATAAGTATATTGAAAATAAGGATAATAATAAATAGCAGAGCAGCTTGAGCGCGCGGTGGCTCGGTCGGCTGGTTTGTGGGACGGCACGCGGGAGACTACGGGTTCGGTTCCTGGCCAGTACGACTCTCCCGAGCAAGTACGTCAGTGATTTTTCGCATATGCTTTTTCACCACACAATGCTCCTCGTGAAGGGTTTGGGCAACCTTCTCGCAGCAAAAATTGCCTACCACATAGATCCTTCTCTCTCGAGGTGGTCGATGTGACATCATCAACGTTCCAATAAAGTACAACAACTGTATCAATGCCTACCACATAGATCCTTCGCTCTCGGGGTGGTCTATGTGACATCATCACCGCACCAACAAACTACAAAAGTGAATCCAATAATGTGTAATCAATAAGTAATATGTAAAAAATATATAATGTAAAATGTACCTTACTGTACCAAGGATATATGTACTCGTTTACAATAAAGCCTAAAAATAAATACACTACGTAAGTAGGTATTTTTTTTTCTAAAAAAAAAAAAAAAAGCAGAGCAGCTTTCATACATATAAATGCACTCCGCATTGAAAATACTGATCTTTGTTTTTAAATATATTTAGGAATACCTAAGTTCATGAAAAAAAACATATCTTGACAAAGAATTTAATTTAATTAAGAAAAAACTCAGTAAAGTGAAAGCCAAAATAGGTGCTGATTCATATGTCCCATAGTACTACAATGGCAGAATTGCAATAAACATTTTTTTCGTAATATTCCATACGTACTATGGCTTTGAAAATAAGATGTATGATAAATGTTTCCATGTATAATATCACGAAATTTTTCTACAATCCTATATATTCTCCATTATTCAAATATTAATTGATTTTAAAATATCCCATCAATTGGGACGTTGTCTCACAATCGGGACATTTACCTTACAGCATTTACACTAATCACAAGTACGCTTTCAAATACACAATACCCAGCAGACTCACACATCTACACANTTTACATAGAACCTGCAAAAACAATTTGAGTTAGATAATAAATTTCGAATTTAATTTAATTCAACTTCAATTCACTAAAATTATTTGTCAAGTTAATTCTTGTAAAAAGACATACAAATAATATAGAATCTTTTCAGATCATTCAAATACTATACACTTGTTACATAAAAACTATTACTGCACTTCAGTATTATTGATTATTTTAACATCTAACTAAATAAACTCCGTGATATGTCCTAACCAATCGAGCGATGTATAAAAAAGCTTTTTTAGAGTAACAATCAATTTTTGAATGCAAGAGGAAGAAACAGATCAGATACGCCATACGAACTTGATACAAATATAGGTGATGGCATTAATTCAGAATGATTTGCGTAAAAATAATTATTTGATCACTTGATGTTTCATTTGAATTTTTATGTACATAATAAAAACTTGGTACTCGCTTCATGCATCTTCTTTCTTTCGTGCATCCAATGAACTCAAGAACATCAAGGGTTCCCCAGCGAAAAAAAAGATCTACAGCTATGAAAATCTAAGTTGAAAGTCAATGGGGATCATTTCAAGTTTTTAGCTTTGCACTTTAGTTCAGTTGAATCCACTAGGTGACGTCGAAGTAAAATCAAAACAACTTGCTATTGAATCAAATAAGTGTGCTTCTAATAGGCCCGAGCAACGTATCTATTTCACAGTCGATCAACAACAGTTCATGAAGCCAAGAGCTGGGAGTCGTGCAGATTGGTATCCTGGCTACCGGTAACTCTTACAATCAATTGCATTAAAAAAAGTCCTATACAATTTCTAATCATATGCATTGTTTGAGAATAGAAAATTCATTAACTTATGGATGTATGTCACGTTTCAAAAATTTTATAATAATAACGTTTGTGTACCTAAATGGGCACCATGCAGAATTGTAGTCCATACAAGATCGTAATGTTCATTTATAAGTACAAAGTATGCTGTATGAAATTATCAAGTGATTGTAATTCTAAATGCAGTGATTAAATAAGTACATAAATATTTACCGTAAAAATAACCATCAGCAAAACCACTTTTGTAAGTTTGTACAAGTAACAACAAAAAAGTAAATTTAGTTTATGCTGTTATAAAGTTAAACAAAAAAAAAATCATACGGTTCTGTTGAATTGGTAATTGAATTAACGAATATAAGAGAAATATGTATAGAGAGAGAGAAAGAAATACTGTAAATAAATAATGCACATTAAATTTTTTTTAACCTACTCCTATTGCATAATTAGATTATTTAACGATGTATCTATCTGTTTACCTAACGTAGTAATGATAATATTAATATTAAAAATAGTATTAAATTCATTTAAAAAAAAAACTATTTTTTTTAAGTGCAGTCCACCTTCTTTAATCCACTATTACTGTACTAAAAAATTAGTCGTTATATGTTAGTAGTGTCCTTACCAGACCATAAACTCTTATGCTTTGAGAAGGAAAGAAAAATTGACAAAAATTAAAGACAAAAAAATTTTTTGTTTAGGTATTTACGTACGAAATTTCTTAATAATTTTGTGTTGAACCATGTCACCATACTTACATTATCAACTAAGTTTTATTAAAAAATCTTTTTCTTACGGAACATCATTTTATTTTGAATTAAAAAATGTGTTTTTCAATTTTATTTTACCATTTTAAATCCATTATCATCGAATTTGAAAATTCTACGTTATAACGTTAGTAGTGACTCTGCCAAAAACACCGTTAGTTAAAAAAAAAAGAAAAAAATTAGAGATGTACAAAAATTGTTAGATTAGGTTTTCATGTACGCGGCTGCTTAAAACTGTTCTGCTATGCTCCGTCATTACACCAATAACATTAAAAAAGTTTCATTGAAAAACTTACAAAACCATTTTATTTTGAAAAAAAAAATATTTTTTTTCCCATTGTGCACTGGTTACCAATAAAAAGAACTTTCAACTGTTTTTGTACAATAGCATAACTGTAACTTTGCTACTAGCCTACATATGTACTGGATACATACTTTTTTTTAGAAAAATAAGGAATTAATGGAAAAAAAGATAATACTCGTTTTGTTCTTGACCACTAAGTTGACTCATAAGTTTATAATACTAGTCTTAACCGTGGATGACAGGACTAATAATTACTTTAATACGCTCAAATACGATGCAATGGCAAAGTTAATACATCGTGATGAAAGATGTTATAAGAAATGAAAGAGAGAAGGTATGAGTTGACAACATAATAAAAATAAAAAATAATCTTATAACACCTAAATAGCAGAACTCTTTCAGATAAATTGAACACAAATAAATGTAACAAAGCGTCAATAAGACAGTTTATATTTTAAATAAAAAAACTTGCTGCTAGAAGAAGTGTGTAAAGGGTCATTAATCCTTTTTGTACACCTAAAGAATCATCCACTTGGGCAACAGAAACACTATACAGTTCCCCAATATTATTCCAATCTCTCGACAGGCATGGGGAGATGAGAAATTTTGATTATAATGTGATAAATGTCGTAAAAGTCTTTAAATAAAAATACTGTACAGAGATAAAGTATAATGTAATGAAGAGTCAGAACGTAGAACACGATGGTCGTACTTAAAGCTTATGATAAAATAGCGATTAAAAATCGATTTAGGAAATTTATTTGTTAATAATATTTGAATAGTTATCATTGACAATATTATTTTTAGAAAATTAATATTCTTACCTTGAACTTAAATGAAAAATGTATTTTATAATTAAAATAGAATCTACGTTATACATTTNGTTCAATAAATAATAAACAAATATAATAATTTTTCAAGAAACAATAAAAAATATGCCACACATTTTTTTTACATAGAACCTGCAAAAACAATTTGAGTTAGATAATAAATTTCGAATTTAATTTAATTCAACTTCAATTCACTAAAATTATTTGTCAAGTTAATTCTTGTAAAAAGACATACAAATAATATAGAATCTTTTCAGATCATTCAAATACTATACACTTGTTACATAAAAACTATTACTGCACTTCAGTATTATTGATTATTTTAACATCTAACTAAATAAACTCCGTGATATGTCCTAACCAATCGAGCGATGTATAAAAAAGCTTTTTTAGAGTAACAATCAATTTTTGAATGCAAGAGGAAGAAACAGATCAGATACGCCATACGAACTTGATACAAATATAGGTGATGGCATTAATTCAGAATGATTTGCGTAAAAATAATTATTTGATCACTTGATGTTTCATTTGAATTTTTATGTACATAATAAAAACTTGGTACTCGCTTCATGCATCTTCTTTCTTTCGTGCATCCAATGAACTCAAGAACATCAAGGGTTCCCCAGCGAAAAAAAAGATCTACAGCTATGAAAATCTAAGTTGAAAGTCAATGGGGATCATTTCAAGTTTTTAGCTTTGCACTTTAGTTCAGTTGAATCCACTAGGTGACGTCGAAGTAAAATCAAAACAACTTGCTATTGAATCAAATAAGTGTGCTTCTAATAGGCCCGAGCAACGTATCTATTTCACAGTCGATCAACAACAGTTCATGAAGCCAAGAGCTGGGAGTCGTGCAGATTGGTATCCTGGCTACCGGTAACACTGTTCTCTAATGAACAAGCAACTTACGTCAAGCTCCATCCTGATCCACCATAATAGACGAGTAGCCACAAATACTGAGACGTTCTGAAAGCGAAAGTCTCCGGCGAGATACCAGAATATATCTAGCCAGAGCACACTCTACTGTAACAATTTAGGGTCTAGTGGTCATTCTTGTAACCGACCTGGTGCTGCTACCGAAGCAGATTTTATTACAATAGCAAACCAAGTGGGTCAACCCTGAGTTGGGGCAGCCACAACAGCCTCCTCAGTGGTTCGTAGGAATAGCATGTCCACAGAGAAGGTATTCTCCAGGCCCACTTTCCCGACTACCGATGAGCGGTTGGTTATCCGGAGAAGGACCCAAAGACGAAATATTCTTTGGTCAGTGGCATACCTCTTAGAGAGACTTTAAGAGACTTTAAGAGTTAGAGTCAAGCTACCCACACAGCCAGCTCTACATCATCAAGAATAATAGTAAGGAATGACTAGAAGTATCACTACTAATCCTTTTTAGGGCCATCATAAGTATATACGTTCCATACTCAACCATCAATCTCATCACTTCTTTTTAGGGTCACCTAACGTTAAACCACCTTGCCAATAAATACATGTTTACTATCATTTTCGGCAGCGATTCGTCGACTAAAAGATTATATGAAGCTGGCCACTATTAAACCAAGTCAGTTATTCATTGGCAGACATCACGAGTGGAGTTGTTCGTCGCAAAGCTAGGAACTCCAGTGATCGACAATCCTACATTTCATTACTCTCTCGATTCTGTAAAAATTCGACCAGAAAGCTCTCCAAGGTCTGTGCTTGGCGAACCTAACACTATGAAGAAAAAATAAACTTTAGCAAACGGGACAGTCTTCAACGGGCAATGCATCGCGAACCAATCTCCCTGCCTTCGATTACCAAAACGACTAAGCTGTGCAAAAAAAGATGCTTGAGGCACCAACGTCTCCAGCGTAACACCAGGAGACGTTTGTTAAGAGCTCTACAACCAGCTTTAACGCTTTCGACGTAGTAGTTTTCCTCACGATCAGTCTGGTGCTACAACAGCAGGCCAAAAAAGATCACCCTGAAGGATCCAGACAGTCACGTTTGCTGGAAACTTCAGTCAAGAAAGAATTTAGCTCACCGGTCCTTTTTAGGGCCATTGGATGTCAACTTACCTTGCCAACAAATACATTACAACTTAACAAAGTCGACAAAAAACAGCCTTTAGAGCTCACAAAAGTTTCAATCATACCTATAGTCATGAGAGAGCGAATTGGAAGGGAAGCTTTAAATGTTTAAAATCTTTTGCGTCAGGAAACTGACGCAGAACATTTATCGAGATTGGAACAGCAGCGTCAAAATCGACAAGTAAAGAATCCATCATGTGAGGGATCAGATTTTCATTATAACCCTGACAGTAATCACTTAAATCTTCCAGATTTTTAAAAAGGTAGAATAATGTGTATTTGTATTAATTATGGCAATAAAGAATGGAGGTATTAAGTTCCAGGACTTTGTTCCTCTGGTAACAAAGTTGTAAGATTGGAAAAAACAATTTATTAATTATATATTTTTTGTCAGTTTTAAATATTTATAGTCTTAACAAATAGCCCTTTTTTATTTATGATAACGTGAGAAAGTGCAAATCAACGGCCCTGTAGGGCCAGCAATTATTTTATGGCATAAGGAACGCACGGTACTTTTCAGCATAATTATATTTTTTTTCACTTTTTACAGCTTATTATTTGACAAAATAAACTGTATGGATTCCGAATAAACATGGTTTTAATAAGTAGATTTTTGTAGGAGCGGCGTTGGCTCAGTGGTAAGTGTGCTTGTTACTGATACACCTAAATAGCAGAACTCTTTCAGATAAATTGAACACAAATAAATGTAACAAAGCGTCAATAAGACAGTTTATATTTTAAATAAAAAAACTTGCTGCTAGAAGAAGTGTGTAAAGGGTCATTAATCCTTTTTGTACACCTAAAGAATCATCCACTTGGGCAACAGAAACACTATACAGTTCCCCAATATTATTCCAATCTCTCGACAGGCATGGGGAGATGAGAAATTTTGATTATAATGTGATAAATGTCGTAAAAGTCTTTAAATAAAAATACTGTACAGAGATAAAGTATAATGTAATGAAGAGTCAGAACGTAGAACACGATGGTCGTACTTAAAGCTTATGATAAAATAGCGATTAAAAATCGATTTAGGAAATTTATTTGTTAATAATATTTGAATAGTTATCATTGACAATATTATTTTTAGAAAATTAATATTCTTACCTTGAACTTAAATGAAAAATGTATTTTATAATTAAAATAGAATCTACGTTATACATTTTTTAAATAAGTCTTCTCATAAGAAATTACGAAACTCTCAAAATTTTCATACTCGTTCAATAAATAATAAACAAATATAATA
>NW_019379618.1:521033-544699 GCF_000648655.2 Copidosoma floridanum | reverse complement strand
AAAAAAAAAAAAAAAAAAAAAAAAAAAAAAAAAAAAAAAAAAAAAAAAAAAAAAGTAGATTTTTGTTTAAAAAAGTTTCAGGAATAGATTTTAAAATTTTTAACTTAAAACGTTTTACGTTACGTGTCAACACACTTTAGTGTTCTATTCAATGAATCTCGAGAGGAGCCACTAGTAGACTATAAATATTACATATTCAACGTAAAATATCTCAACAATTTTTTAATTTACATAATATTAATAGATCATCACATTAACAGCACCTTTTTGTTAACAAAAAGCCATCGTAACTTATAATTTCAGATTTATAACGTCATTCTGGTATATTTTTTTAAATTTCAGATTATTTATTATTCGTTGTTGTCTCCTGTCATTTGTTCTCATATGAATCGTGACATCGCTGTATAGTGAGTGCTGAAAATCATATTCAACACTTCATTGCCATCTTGCGCTTTTGTATCATCATTGTCGACCATCCTAACATTTTTAGTGTTTGAACGGTTCGCTCCGTGGCAATTGATATAAAAAGTACCATTGCATGGTATAACGTGCTTTCTGCACGTACACACTTCCTGTGTACATTCCGTTCTACACCGAGAGCTAATGCTGTCAATGACATTGGGAGGGAACAATGGCTTTCCCGTCATAACCGGCTCTAAGCTATTACTTTTTAACTGTTTCTAGCCATACTTAGTGGTAACTTTTGCCCTACCGTAACACAGCTGTATCTGCAAATACGTTTGATACGAATGCTTCTTTACAGCAACTTCTGGGAAGGGTAGCAATTAAAGGCTACACTCATTTTTAAAAGTTACCTTCTTGAATCATACGTATCAAAGTTTATTCAATGACTGGTCACTTTCCTCATTAGCATACAAATTTTTCGTTATTTTGATGCTGTGTTTTATTAGGTCTTTTTTTACAGCATGCTCATCATAAAATACATGAATTTGATACGTGATTTCGTCGCTCTATAATAATTTTTTTTTTCCTTGCTTATAAAAACATAAAGTCTTTTTATAACCCGAAAACGCGGGGATAAATAAAGTATACCGATTCAAATGTTTGTGCAAAAAACTGTTTCTGTTGTATACCAATAGAATTACACCTCCTTTGTTCGGTTTCACCAAATACATAGTTTTTTTCTGTGACAATTGAGTAAACAACGCCAACAAATCAATGTCTTCCCCCACGACAGTAACACTATTTTCAGGCGTTGATGATTCGATCGCTGTTTTTACAATCGGAAAATCTGTGACTTCCAATCTATATCCGATTTGATTCTACTTGGTATATAAAAATGCTATTAGACATCATTTGTTACTTTCATTGTCTAAAAAAAAATTAAATATTATTGACATATATGAGAATGCTTTGCTAACAACTATCAGATACTACATTTATTACTCTTTTAAACAGTAACAATGAAAAAACCGCTTTTAATCCATCATCACGAAACTTCTCACGTAACTTTTCCAATTTTTTTTAAACACTCAGCTATCTCAGACAGTGACGCAAGATTACTAGTGAGCAAATCAAACATTCTAAAAAACAAAAATATTATCCGTTAAATGTACGATATTGTATTTATTACGAAGCTTTCATATAAGGACGAAAATCAAAAGTAATCGCGTTTTTATTGTATTAGTGGAATGGGCTAGCTGTAAATATTTTGGTGAGGTACCCCACTTTTGATAAATCAGTGAACAGTAGGTGCTTGGGTACCCAAGTATGAAGTTATACGTATATAAAATTGAATGATAGATAACATAATTGTGAGGATAAAAATACTATCTATGAAACAATATTGTATACGAAAGTGGTGCCATTATCGTGAGAATGAGTATACCGTTATCAATTGGGTGTGGTTTAAATTCATATTTTAATACCTAGTTAATTAACGATTAAAAAATATATAATCGCACAAAACAATATATAGACTAGCCAGTACAAGACTGCGGGCATTCATCGAATCTTTCGATGATTTCCAAATAACTTCCTACCGCCTGCGCTAATTGCATCTCGAACATCACACTTACATCTGTCACATAAGCTCACACACTTATTCATTGCCTATATGTAATACCCGAAATATAATTGTATCAAAAAAAATAAGAAAAACTATTCTGAAGTACTGATTTCTTCACGAGAATAGTATTACATGCCAGTGAATGGCCCTGCAGGACGTTATCACACATAAATTTTTTTCACAGATATCAAACATCAAATGCGTATTCCAAATAGCATAAAAAATTTGTTTTTAAATGCGGATAGTATAATTGTGCCAGTTTTTATGTTTTATTTTAAAAATCGCAATTTAATATGTAGCCTTCAAAAAAAATCACATAAAAAATTGCATTTATATGATCTATATGAATCCCCCAACTTTTGTTGTATGAAAGATTACTTCTTGATGAATCTATTTTATTTTTAAATGGATCGATATTTTTTTTTTCTTAATAACACAAGAAAGAAGAGGTCAAGTATGCGTAAGAGCGTGTACACAATTACATCCATATAAGAAAAATAATTTTCAGCGTTGCTGCATACGTTAGAGCTCCTCTCACCTCTCTGACCTTTTCTCTCGGTAACTATGTGAAGAACATCCTTAAGTTAAAAAATCGCCGTAATCAGGAATAGAAAAATTGTAAAAGAATAAATGCAATAAAAATCAATTATTGTTCTTATAAAGTAATAATTTTTTTTTCATTTTTGAAAACTTTGAATAGAAATAAAAAAATTATATAAACAACTAGTTATTTATTGTAAAACTGTAACAAACTGATACTGAGTAAATAAATACTTATGAATGTATAGGAAATATGCTGTGCTAAAATACCTCAATTTCTAAGTTATCGAAAAAAAAATTTAACCAAAAAAATAAGTTTATTGAATAAATTATTTATTTACTAATATAATGTATAATTAAACTAAACGAATAAATAAACAGTAAATAAAAATTTAACATAAAGTAATCGAATTGTTTATGTCAGAACCCCGCATAGCAGAGTCGATGCGGGCCTCGGCTAGTGTGCAGGAGATCATGAGATTAAGACTCTTGAAAATTTTTATTCACTATTATTATTTTTTTTCATGTGAAACATCATACGGCAGGCAGTGAACAGCGGCGTGAGGAGAAATGTGCAACGAAAAGTCTGGGCCACGTCTCAGTTGCTGTTCACCCCACCACTGAGGCCCCGTTCTCTCTCTCTCTCTCTCTCTCTCTCTCTCTCTCTCTCTATACATATACATATATATACACGCCATGCAACTTGTACATCTATATATACGTATACATGGCATCTATAACTATATGTCGGTGAGCGGGAGGTGTACCAAATTTCTGCCCTGTTATCTAAGCCTGCATTTTGGATACCAGGTTAGAAATGAGGCAGATACACCAGGCTGTTCCGGATCAAGTTCTTGCAACGGGAGATTTCTCGGGGTTTCTCTGATCCAGATGACAATTGTCATAGGCGAATGCAGAGCAGTTGTTAGGGCCTTCCACCCTTCCAATCCTACCCCACCCTCCCCAATTCCTTTCCAATGCCAAGTTCTAAGTGCCATAAGTAGTGCCTCTACAAGAAAGCCGGACGTAAAGCACTACAATAAAAAAAAAAAAAAACTATATTGTTGCGTATATGAATGTAGATTTTTTTGTAAAGTAAGATGTGTTATCCGTCAATATTGCTATATAGAAGTGTACGTATACATATATAATTAAACATCTTATACGTACTGTATACAGCATATACATTATATATGTACACATCTATTATATAAATGTGCATACATTATATTTAATATTTAATATGTGTATATATTATACATAATAATATATGAGTAAGTAATATTTCTAAATTTTACTGACTCCGAGAATCGAACCCACATCGTTCGGATTGGTAGTCAGGGACCTTATTGATTGTGCTACGCAGCACGCCAATCTATTTTCTGTTCCTAGTACTTATGAGTACTAATAAAGTGAGAAACTTCTGAATTAGAAAATTGAACGATAACTGAGCGTTTTTTATATTAAATGTAATTCAGCCCGCTGATTTAAAATGAAATAGTTATAATTATTTTTAAGTGGTCTGATAATGTTAAAATTGTGTTTTCAATTTTGTTTTGCTTACATCTTGTAACGGTTTGATATACAGAATAAATAAAAATACCAGATTGTAGGGTGAAAAATTTTCTATCGATAAACACTTTGAATGTTGTTTCGACAAGCGCAAAATGTAGAGAAAAATAAGTTCCAAACTGAAAAAGGCATTTTGGCAGTACCTGTAAGAGTAAGTGAGATAGAGATAGCCACTGATCGTCTGCTGTCAAGCTTGCTCTCTTTTTATTGTACTAATACAGGTAAGCCTTTTTCATTGCTTTTCTTAACATTTTGCGCTTGTAGAAAATAATGAATTAATATTAGAATAAATTATTTTTTCAATATTTTTTACAAATTTTTTCTTTGTGAACAGGATTATTTTAAAATTTAAATAATTGGGTGGTAAAGAAAGATCTGCAGGATACATATCACTTTAAAAAATTAAATTTAAACTATTTTTGGCGCTTTCTCCGACATTTACACAAGACACTTTTTTTATATTCTTGCAAATCGTTGCAAAACTTTAAAAAATTTTTTGAATAAACTTTTATCAGACTTAAGTTTTACGAATAACCAGTAAATTAAGGCCTAAAAAAAGTTCTAGGACCATAAAAGACCCTGAAATTAAATGTCTAAAAATGTCTGTTTTCGGCAGTTTTTATTATTTTGTGGGAGAGTTGGTGGACCGATTTGGATTAATAAAAACTGTTTTTTGGTTTTTTAACGCTATTCTAGACTATTTTTTGTTTTTTGCAAGAAATTTTTTTTTTTTCATCAAAAACCGATAAATCATATTTTACGGACCTTTTTGATGTTTTTTCATGTATGTTTCGTGAAAATTTGCTTTTCATAAATGTACTCAGTTATTTCTATCATATTAGTGATAGAAGATTGAATTAATACAAGGTCTATTTAAAAAACTTCTTAAATTCCTATTTTTCTCTAAAAATATTTATTTATTCATAAATATTTACTTTGTCCCCTTTAAAGTAGTTCTTCTGAAATAAAATAAACTTGTACCAACATTTTTGAAATCCTCGAAACAGTTTTAATATGTAATTTTAAGTATATCCTTGTGCTCTCGAAGTAATTCAGTTCTATGTCTTTAATCGTCACAATACACTGTCCTTTTATGAGGATCTTTAATCTTGAGAACAGAAGAAAGTTGCAGGGGGTAAAATCGAATAAATACAGTGACAGAGGCATAATAAGGGTGTTAGTTTGGCAAAAAATGTAAGAAGTAGCAATAGCAAGTGAGGGAGTACATTATTGTGATGCAAAAGCCATAAATTGTATTACCACAATTCCAGATATTTTCTTCGTATTGTTTCTCGCAATCAGCACAAAACTTCAAAACAATACTTTTAACCAAACGTACGACCATATGGGTATAATTCCGAATGCATTATGCCACGGTAATAAAAAAAAATCACACAGCGAATAAAAAGGCTTCAATCATGGGGCAATCAATCATTTAAGATATATTTCTATTGGATGTTAATGTGCTAAGGTATCCAGGGCAAGCGTCGGCATTCATATTTTCTGGACCTTCTGTGAAAAGCTTGTATCACTTGTTAACATTTTTCTAATTTTAAGTACACTTACCCAATATTACTGTCAACATTTAAAGTACTTTTGAGAACTTAATTTTATCATTTTCGTAAAGTTAGATGCGAATTCTTTTGTACGTTTTTTTGACAGCCAAAAATCGCTATATATGATGAACACTGTTAACTCTTATGCTTCTACAAACAAACTGACCATGCTATGCAGCTAACACTGTAAGAATGCTGAAAATCAAACACGTGAGATGGTTTTCGTAGAAAAGGGCGCACACGTCAAATAAAATATCCGAATAAAAATCAAATTTTTATAATTACATAGTTTTTGAAAGTTTTTCCACTTATGCATAATGGACAAAACTTGATGTTGAGCACCAACTGTCTTTTCATTTGTTTACATTTCGTAAATATTCTGTTTATAGAAATTCCCTACAGTGCCCAAGCTTGATATGGCACCATCGTACATCGTCATGAGCCTTTTTAAGTTAAGAAATAATGCTGAGGGCTAAAGAAACTTATCTTGAACGTTAAAGATGAGTTATCGTTTAAAAAAAAAGGAAAAAATATTTTATGTTTTGAGAAGCTTAAATGCACTTGTAAGGAGGTGTTGACCAGCGTTGGCCACGATGGTGAAAATTTGGAGCCTAGTCGCTTACTTCAGAGCACGTATCAGCGAAATTTAACACTAACGCCACCACCGTTCAAACTGTGAACTAATCAGTGACATTCATACTGTTACACACAATGCTCAAGATAAGCTCGAAAGTAAGCGACTTAATTCATATTTTTTACCATCGTGGCAAAAGTTGGTGTCGACGGTGCTTCCCCTGCAGATGACCTTATTTCAAAATGCTGTACGACGCCAATACCAGGTACATATTATGTACACAAAAGTGCATATAAAGTATTTAATTATTATTTTGCATAAACATCATTATGAACGTATGCTATCACACATATTTGTGAATTAAATAACACTTTATCAAAGTTCGTGTTATTAAAAATATTATCAATGAGTTCGTATAACGCACCTAATTTTTTCAGTTCTCCTGTCATAAAAAATTTATTGTCACGTTCAGGAAGCCTTTTCATGCGTTGCCCAATTGGTTAAACACAAGTAGACATTGAATGGTGGTAATACTTTTTATGTAACTAGTTTATAGTATGCAAACGGGGAGTTCCGTTGTGGATGCGAGAGAGAGCGGACGTGTCGAATGAGCGCTCCGGAGAATTGTATATTAAGAAGGTATTAAAACAAAAATAAAAGAAAATAATGGTACGAATAAGTGGAAAAAGTGGAGAAATAGCAGAGGAGAAAGTGTAAAGTGAACAAATATAAGAAATTGAAAGGATAAAGTGAGATTAGTGAGGTCGTGTCAGTGGAATAGGAATGGTACACGTGAAAGATAAAGAGTAGCGGGTACAGAAGAAAGTAGATAATAAGAGAAGGTGATAGTAAGCGGAAAAACAAGTGACAAGAGGACAGAAAAACAGTATTGAAGTAGTGGTGATGAGATGAGAAAAAGTAAAAAGTGCAGTGAAGTGCGAGAGAAAAGGGAGGTTAGTAAAGTTTAGGAAAGAGGAAGCGGAAACTTGAGAAAGAGTTCGATAAAAGGGGCAAGCTGAGAGGTAGACAAGGAAGGTCCCTGGCCAAATAAAATAGCGGTGGATAACGAAAAAGGGAGGTTAACAAAGAGAGAGGTCGATAAGGAAGATTTCTGGAAGACTGACACTAGAGAAAATGATATTTCCATAAAGGGATCGATAAGAAAGATTCCTACATTATTAATTAAGGTCATTAAAGGGGATTTCTGATGGATTGACGTGAAAAAGCCGGTCCAGAAGAAAACTGCGGTATCGACAAGAATCTGAAAATGACCGGGAAAGTGACGGGTATAAATGTAAACACAAGAAGTAATGCAAATGTAAAACCAAAGGAGCAGTCTTTATTAAACTTCACAAAAGGAAGTCAAGAGAATTAAGAGTTAAACGATAAGTTGAGCGGATTGGAAAATATATTTGACAGTATGATTAGTATTCTAGAAATGAGAGAAGGAGAATGGAAAGAGGAGAAACATATGTGGATGAAAGAGAGACAACAGTGGACAAAAGAAAAGAAGGCACTAGAAGAAAGAATAAGCAAGTTGGAATGGGAAAAAGAAAAAGATGAGAGAGAAAAGGAGACCGAACATTGTGATCAAAGGAGCAAACATTGAAAGAGAGAATCTGGAGAAGAATGTGGAAGAATTCATTGAACTAAAGATTAAAGTGAAAGTAAAGGTAGAGAAAGCTAAATAAATAAATGTGAACGCTGGACAAAATGTGAGGAAGATAGTTGTAGTAAGGTTGCTAAACAAAGAAATGGAAGAAGAAGTAATGAGGAATAAAAAACATATTGAGATAGGAGTTTACATAGATAGCGATTTAACAGAAAAAGAAAGAGAGATTCTTAGTACTATTTTAAACAAGTCAAAAGAGCAGAGGAGTAAAGGAAAGAATACAAAAATTGGGTATATGAAGATGATCGTCGTCGGTAAGTGGTTTAGGTATAATGAACGGAAAGATAGCGAGGAGGAGGGAGTGAGAAGAAGGAATGTGAGTATTTGTGCGTGGAACGTTGCGGGAGTGTTAATAAGGACAGTGAAGTGTGGAAGTACTTGAGTGATTTTAATATAATAGTGTTAGTAGAAACGTGGTTAGAGCAGGACAAGTGGACTAGTGTAGAAAGTGAGTTGTCAAAAAGTTTTGAGTGGAAGTGTATAGCAGCGACAAGAGAGCATAAAAAAGGTAGAGCGAAAGGAGGAATAATATTAGGAATAAATAAAAATATGGAGAGCAGAAAATACGAAATATGGAGCGATAATATAATAATGCAGAAGATAAAATACGGAAATCAGGAGTGGAAAATCATAGGAGTATATAGTCAAAACGTAGAAGGGACGATAGAAATTATAAAAGAGAAAGTAAAAACGAAGGAAAGAGGAAGTGTACTAACACCGGGAAATTGGAATGCCAGAACCGGAAGAGAAGGAGGATGGATTAATGAAATGGATGGCGACAAGGAAACGAAGGTAAGAAAGTCAAAAGACGATAAAATAAATGAGGAAGGGAGAAGACTAATGAAAGAAATAACAGAAGGAGGGTGGTGTATAATCAATGGGCAAAAAGGAGAAGAAGGAGAATTTATATACGTTGGCAGCAGAGGGGCATCTGTAATAGATTATACAATTGGGAATCAAGGAGCCTTAGATCAGGTACAAGAAATGAAGATAGGACAAAGAACGGAATCGGATCATATGCCGTTGGAGGTGTATTTAGAAAAGGAAGTAGAAGTAAGAATTATGGAAAAAGAAGAGATGATAGCAGCAGGGAGGGATTGGACTCAAGAATTGATCGATCAGCATGGAGAAAGATGAATGGACTGGAAGTGGAAAGAAGAAGAGGTGGAAGGAAGATGAAAGGAATTGAAAGAAATAATAGAGAGTACGGTACCTAAGATAGGAAAACAGTTTAAAGTGTAGAAACTGGAAGATAGAAAATGGTAGAATAAAGAATGGAAAGAGAAAAGAGAGATTTAAGAAGAATAATGAAGATAAGGGAGAAAGAAGAAAATAGAAAGGAATTATTATATAGATAAAAAAAAAGTACAGAAACTGGTGTGAAGCAAAAAGGAAAAGGTTTGAAAGATTAGAAGAAGAAAAGATAAAAAACAACATTGGTAGGTGAAGTGTGGAAGTACATAAACAGGTTCAGAGAAAAACGAAGGAATTAAATAGATAAAAAGATTACAGTGGAAGTGTGGAGAAGGTATTGTATGGAAAAGTTAGATGGGAAGGATGAAAAAGAAATCGGGAGAGAAGATACAAGAAAAGAAGAAGAAAGGACAAATACAGAGGATGAGGAAGAGTTGAGCAAGAAAGACTTCGAGAGACAGATTGCAAGGTTAAAAATAGGAAAAGCACCAGGAGAAGATAAGCTAGAAAACAAAGTATGAAAGTATATGCCTTGTAAAGTAAACACAGCCCTTTGGGAACTGGTTAAGAAAGTATGAGAAGAAGGAGAATTACCAGAGTAATGGAAACTAGGAGTGATATGCCTGATTCACAAAAAAGGTGATAAAGATAAGTTAGAAAATTGTAGAGTTACATTAACGTGCACAGCATATAAAATTTGTGCAAGTTTGTTGAATAAGATGTTAAAGAAGGAAATTTAAGGTAAATTAGCAGAAAATCAGTTTGGATTTAGAGAAAAGAGAGAAGTAATAGAAGCGATATACACACTGAAACAAATTGTGGATGAAAAATCATGCAAAGCAAGAGGAAAAATATTTGCTTGTTTTATAGACTTCAAGGAAGCATTTGATAAAGTGGATAGGCAGGTTTTAAAGGAAAGATTAATAGAGATGAAGGTGAACGAAAAGTTAAGATATAGGATTATGGATATCTATAAAGAAACTAGGAATGTAGTTACAGTAGGTTAGGAGGAATCCAAGGAATTCTGGACAGAGAAACGTGTGAGGCAAGGATGTCCACAGAGCCCAACGTTGTTTAATACATATCTAGCAGACTTAGAAGAGGAATTAATGAGAGGGCAAGTGGGAGGATGCAGAGTTGGTAATGAAAAAATGTGAAGTGTGTCTTACGCGGATAATACAGTATTAATAGCAGATAGAGAAGAAGAATTAAAAGAGATGCTAAAAAGATTTAAGAGGTACATCTGTAAAAAAAAAATGATTTTAAGTGAGAAAAAAATAAAAATTTTAGTATTTAAAAAAAGAAAGGGAAAAAATAGAAGATGGAAGTGGGAAAATAAGGAATTAGAAGAAGTAGATGAAATAAGGTATTTAGGATACATACTACAGAAAAGTGGGAGGAATGATAGGCAAATAAAAAAAAGGAAGAGGAAAGCAGTGATCGCCCTGAAAAATGCATGGAGCGTAGGAGAAAGAATATTTAAGAATAGCCACAATAGAAGAAAATTGTTTACAGAACTAGTGGAAAGTATAGCGTTGTTTGGTGCGGAAGTATTGGGATGGGAAGAAGAAAGGCTGGAAAGTGTACAAAGAAGATATATGAAATTGATATTACGACTAGATAGTAATACGTCAAATTATACAGTGGAGGAGGAGTGTAGATTTGAAAAGATGAGTACAAAGGTGCTTAGGAGAGCGTTAAAATTTGAAGAGAAAATTACGGATTCAGACATAAGATTAGTTAAGGAATGTATAGGAGAAAAAGATAAGGACAAAGAAAGATGGAAAATAGAAAAAGAAAAAAAAAGAGTGGAAATGCTACGTGAAGAAAATATAAACGAAAGAAGATTTATGAAAGGGATGGAATTTAAAGAAGAAGTAAGAGAAAAAATATTAAAGAACAAGGAAAGGAAAGAAAAATAAAAGAAAACGGAAAAGATAGAAAATTCTCGGTACAACAAGGTATATACAGATATAAGAACAGAGGAAGAACCAGGATATTTGAAAAAGGATATGCCATTAAAGGATAGGAAATTAGTAGCAAGATTTAGGTGCGGAAATGAATGTAGGGGTAGTGTTGGAAAGGAGAGGAGGATAAGAAGGGCAGATTATGCAAAGAAGAAGAAGAAGATTATAGATACATATTAAAGAATTATAGAGTTACGAGAAATGAGGAAGAAATAGAGAAAATACTAAGCCATAATGCACAAGAGATAGAGTCACTAAGACGAGTTATCCAAAAAAGAAAGGAAGCAGAAAATAACTAAAAGACAAAGAAGACTGAAGAGAGTTCATAGTAGAGAAGAGAAACGGATGAATGGCAGGTCAAGGAAGAAGAGAAGAAAAAGAGAGTGCAGTAAAGAAAGAAGAATAAACGAAATTAAAAGAACAAATTAAAGAAAGGAGATTAATGTTCAAATTTTTGAATTTTTTTTTAATTTTTTTTTTTTTAATTTTTGTGTTTTTTTGTTTTTTGATTTTTGTTTTTTGAATTTTTGAAGGTTATAAATTGATCTTGTTTGTTTTTTTATGAATGATTGTATAATATAAAGGTAAAGTAGAATTTAAAGTATGTGCAAATAGAAATGAAGATAAAATAAGACAATATAAAAGTTATTAAATTATTATGTAAAAAGAAGGTTAAATGTGTAACGGAACCCCCCAAATCCGAAAGTGGCGGAGTAGGAAATGAATAAATAAATAAAAATAATAGTATGCAAACGATCTAAAATAATTCTATATCGTTTATGTATCTTTTTACAAGAATTAACTTGACAGATAATTTTAGTACCTTGACCTTAAACTAATTTTTTGACAGGTCCTAATTTAATGATAGAAATTAGGTCTAATTTAATGATAAATTTGAAGAAAAAAAAATCAGCTGTTTATTTCTTTGCGCAAGCTAAATATTACAAAATTTGTGTTTAATGCCAATTTTGAGGTTAGGATCCGATTTTTAAGCTACGGCAGTATTTTTCCTTAAGTACAGATTCAATAATAAAGGAAAAAAAATAATAAGGGTTATTATTCTATCGTACGTTTTCTGCATGCAGCTGCTGTAATCTTCTACTAGTTCACCTCTGTATTGTTTGGTAACTTTTAATTTCGCTAATAAAGTATCGACGCTACCGATGCTGCTGTATCTATATTGCAGTTCTACTAAAAATTTGTCAATGGAAGAGAACTGTGCTAGGCGTAATATGAATTCGACTGCCTTGTCTTTAAATTTATTTGCCAGCCAACCTATAAAAAACTTTTTGTACAAAGGGCCTACCAGTCCATGACACCAATTTTACCATTTGTTCGAATAGAGGTAACTTAACGGAATTGCCGTCAAATATTGGCACGGTTGTTGCTAAGTGACTAAGTGACGATAACGTGTTCTGAATTAAGCGTTCGTAATTAAAATTTCCTGTGTAATGCAGGGGTACTGTAGATTGGTCTTGGACGTTTAAGTGATTTTTATTTGCCCAACCTGACTCGAACTCTTCTGCACGATGAGGTTGTGCTTTAGTATTTTGTTAACAATAATTATTGTCGAGGCTTGTATTGCGAGTAACGCTATCGTTGCCGATTACTTGTTCGCCTTGAACTACCGAAATTTGCTTTTGTGTTTGATGCAGTGTAGCCTCTCCGCAAGTCTGTCGTAACGGCGAATGTCTCGATTGTGTAAATGTAGACGTTGTTTGATTTGTATAGTGTTGTACAGACTGTGTAGCTGCTTCTTTTATGATATCATGTAGGTCTGCGTAATGTTTGACTTGCGCTTTGTCGCTAGGTTAATTAGTGAGAGTCTTATTGTATAGTTATTTTTGATTTAAAAAAAGGAGAGTCTGTAGAAATTGGAAGGTCAGTGAAGAGAAAAAAAAATCTTTCGAGGGCAGCGATGGGATGGCAAAGAAAATTTGGTGGGGGCACTGGGGGCTCGACCCAATATTCAATAGGATATAATAATGGAAAAATAACATTTGTTCGATTCTCGGTGAGTACAGAAGGAGCGGCGCTAGCTAGATGGTAAGCGTGCTTTTTACTGATACAACGTAATTCTAGGGGCCGTGGATTCGATCCTCAGTGAGTGCAGATTTTTTCAAAAGCTGTTGTCACTGGAAAAAGTTTCTATGCAACCCCGGCTGTTTTGAAACGGCCGGGGTGAATGCGACACAGTGTTACGGCTATAGGTAGGAATCAGTAGACGCGATGTACCATGCAGGGATCGCCAGCCTTACTTGCGAGGAGTGGTCTTTGAAACATAAGACTTCTCCTAGGATGCTAACTAGCCTGGATCCGATACTTCAGCAGAGAATACTAGCTAAACCGGCAAGGAGTGGGCATCCTAAAAAATAGAGGCTTCTCCGGAGAAGGGCAACATAGTGGCAAGTGTACCCAATGAACCATTGGTGCAGAAAATGTTAGTTCAACTGGCAAGGTATTTCACCGGAGATAGTTCCACTGTACCCATGGTTATGATTAGGTATGATATCAATTAAGAGTTCGGAAATGGGTACGGCAACACACCCCCACACATAAGTGGTTAGTGGATGGCCCCAGTGACTAGACCAATAGGCTATCGTGGTAACCTGGTAAAAAAAAAACAAAAAATAATATAGAAATCAAAAAAAATTTTACTCATATTTGTAGAAAAGATTGTAAGGGCAGTGGAGGAACTTTGTTTTTTTTCCAAACTATACAATTAATTATACGTATATACATACAAGGTTTAATTATTAACAGGATTCTTATGTAGAATGTTTTTATATTTTTGCTATGGAGCAACTTTTTATAGTATTACAAAGAACCAATTAGCCTTAAGAATCAGTGAAATAGAACTTTCCTGAATCTAAAGTAATGATTAAAATATTTATTTTCGGGGGTTGGCAAACGTAGTGCGCAAGGAGCAAAGCCCTTACTCATACATGTTTATAACATAGCGTATACAAACATTGTTTCCGTTATTCTGACTTTTATTCTTTTTAACCAAGATAACTCACTGACCTCCACCGACCTTATAATATATATACTTTAATATTTACTTGTAAGTATTCATTTTCCACACCACCTTGGAGGCAAATAGATGGACTAAATACATACAAATAATAAATAATTTATTCCTTTATATAACTAAAAGTAAGATCACACGTAGAAATACTAACTGATATTATGCATTTGCCAATAATTATAAACATTCGCATCAAATTACTAATATTCAAAATTTACTAAACTATAGAATGTACTTAATCCAAAAAAATGATAAGCAAAAGCATCGATGCAATAAACCTTACGTACCAGAATGCGGTACCATTATTTTTTCTAATTCTGGTACAATCAAAAAATTTGATTTTTGTGTACATCCAAAAACTTTACCAGAAACCCCATCCTCACAAAAACGCAGTTGAACAAGGTTCCTCAATCTATGGATCCTATAGTATTTCCAATAACATTTCCTGTAGGGGACTTTGGCTGGAGCACTAGTTATCGTAAGAATCTCACAAATTAATCCGAAACGCTATCACTTTTACAGCATTATTTTTATAGACTGTCTTAGATATCAAAATCACAGAACTTTAATTTATTGTTATATAGTAACAGACTAACTTAACAATTTTGTTTTTCCTCTCTATGTAATAGCGGAAAGTAACAGAATGAATTTTTCAAGAAACAATCTAATATCTTTAATAGAGTGTTATCAAGGTTTATAGGATTAGATCATGTAATGAAGAGTGCGTCTAATATTTCCAAAAACTTTGAAAATAGTGGAGTAGATGATCTTTATATTTTATCGTGAACATGAATTGGGAGACTAAAATACATGCAACAATATAACCAAGATGCTATGTCAATCATAAGAAAACATAAAAGACCAAATTTATTTCCAACTAATACTTGTAATTCAAAATGAAAAGAGTTTGAACAAGTTTTGAAAGAATTTCCAAAAGACACAATGCTCAATAATACTCCGAACAGTAAGATTATTTGAAACCAAATTACAATCTCTTAAGACGATATTATTAAAAAAGATATTTTTAGTAAAGTTATTGCACACATCTGTACCATTGACTAAAAAAACGAGGATTACCTCATGAACATATTCTTATTACATTACATTCAAACAACTAATTAATAACAAAAGATAAAAATAATAATATTTTTGCTAAAATCCCAACTAATGACAAAAAGCTTTAAAAATTGGTTATAAAATATATGCTTCGTGGACCACATAATAAGCATAGTCCATGTTATAATAAGAATTATAGAAGTTCTAACAAGCATTTTTCAAAGCCTTTTTCATTTACTACAAAATTTTAAGAAAATAAATATGCTAAATATAGAAGACTAGCGGCCCCCCCGTCTCGGCTTCACCCGAGACTCACTAAATAGAACACGATAGTGTGTTGACATGTAATGTGAAAAGTTTTCAGTTAAAAATTTTCATCTATTTCTGACACTTCTCAGAACAAAAATCTTCTTCTTAAAAACATATTTGTTCGTATAACTGCATACAGTTTATTTGGTCCAGTAAAAAGCTGCAAAAAGTGAAAAAAATATAATTATGCTGAAAAGTACCGTGCATTTCTTATACCATAAAATAATCGTTGGCCTTAAAATGCCGTTGATTTGCAGTTTCTCCCGTATAATCTATGAACTGGGCCATTTTTTAAAGCTGTGAAGATTCAAAGCTCACGAAAAATATATTATTAAAAATTTTTTTTTTTCTTATCTAACAATTTTAAACCAGCAGAGCAAGAAAGTTCTGGAGCTTAATCTCTACGTTTTTTATCGCAAAAAAATACAAATTCTACCTATTTAATCTGGATTCCAGATTTAAAATCTGGAAGATTCAAGAGATTAATTACTATAAGGGTTGTAATGAAAAAATGATCTCTCACTTAATAAATTCTTTTGTCATTTTCTTGATGCCTAAAATTGTATTCATTAGATGCATTTTGAGTTTTCCTTCCAATTCAAATTCTTGTGACTTTTGGCATGCTTAAGACTTTTGTGGCCCCTAAAGGCTATTTTCTGTCAACTTTGTTAAGTTCGACTTTATTTGTTGGCAAGGTAGTTAGTTCGACGTCCGATAACCCTAAAAAGGACCGTGAGCTTCTTAAGTAGACTCTTTCTTGACTGAAGTTTTCAGCAAATGTGATTGCTTCTATTGGCCAGGTGTAAGTGATGGGAGGGGATAGACGAGTCAACGCCAGCGTGCATAGTGGAGAAAACAGGAAACCTGGGCTACCAAATTACTGTCATTTTTTCTTAATTAAGGAAAAAATAACAGTATTACTTCAAATTTACAGATGTTATCATCACGTATGCATGAATAGTATCAGTATTATGAAATTACCGTTACAGAAATGTAAAAAAATGAACTATATGGTGCCAAGAACGGTTGTAAAATGTAACAATATATTAATAAAGCCTCGTTAGTATAGCATCAAGAGCACACTCTCAGAAATAGACGGCTAAAAGAAATATAAGTACGCGAAATAAGACATGATCATTGTGATTTTTATTATTTAAACGTTTATGGAATATGGGTGTAAGAAAGTGCTGTGTTGTTCAGTGTACTAGTAGCACAAAGACAGATGGAGTAAAATTACATAAATTTTGATGATTATCCAACTGTAAATAAAGCTAATTTTCAAGTGGATTGCAACTTATAAAATTTTCAAAATAATCTGAATAAAACGTACATGCAGGTAAACTTTGTAGGGAGCTGAAGTTACCAAGGTCTGCCTTATTAAGACGGCACTTGTTAAACTGCTAACTCCATCACTTTGAAATTCTGTAACATCGCATACATGACTACTTTCAACCAAGTGTTAACTTTTTTTAAGGCTTCAGAGTTAAAACGAATCGAGTGTGATATTCCTTAAGCCTGTTTTTGTGATAACATCCATTATCAGATGAATAAATATACTAATTTCATACTAATTCATTGATTATTACTAAAAGTGTGCATCGGTGTATGCTGTTGACGTATAATGTGGGTACCCACGGTTCCATGATTTTGACACCAAGAGTGGCACTGCATGACATGCACCTGGCCAATACCTCAGGGTGATCTTCTCTGGCCTGTTATCGCAGCACTACACTGATCAGGAACAAAACTACAACTTTTGAAGCTTTGGAGATAGTTATAGAGCTCTTTCTCAACGTCTCCTGGTATAACGTCGAAGACGTTGGTGTCTAAAGTATATTCTTTATTTGCAGACTCAGTTGTTTTGGTGATCTAAGGTGAAGAGGTTGGTTCATTATGCTTGCCTGTTAAAAACTGTCCCGTTGGCTCACATTTATTATTTTTTCTTCATAGCTGTTAGGTTTTCCCAGCGCAGTCCTTGGAGAGGATTGGTGATTCCTGGTTGAATGTTTAAAGTCGAGAGTATAATATAGGGTCATCAGTCACCGGGGCTCCCAGCCTTGCGACGAACAACTCTACTAGTGACGTCTGCCAGTTAATGCCTGACTTTGTTTAATAGTGGCCGGTTTTACGTAGTCTTTTAGTTGACAAATCGTCTCCAAAAATCGTAGTAAAAATGTATTTGTTGGCAAGGTAATTTAAACTCAAGTGGTCCTTAAAAGAACCGACGAGATTGATGGTTAAGTAGGGAACGTAAATACTTATAATGGCCCTGAAAAGGGCCAGTGGTGAAACTTGCAACTATTCCTTATTATTTTTCTTGATGATAGAGAGCCAGCTGCGGGTAGCTTTATTTCATCATTAGAGTCTCTGTGTACGGAGACCATAAAGGAGAGAGGTTCGGTGCTAACGAAAGAATATCTCGTCTTCAGGTCGCTCCCCGGTTAACCACCGTTCATCGTTAGTCAAGAAAGTGGGCCTAGAAAATACCTTCTCTGTAGGTATGCCGTTGGGACGACCACTAAGGAGGCCGGTGTGGCTGCCGGTTCTCTGCAGGGCTGTCTTCCCCGGCTCGCATTTGAAGTAGAAAATTCTCAGACGGCACCAGGTCGGATGGTTGAACGGCCACAAAGCTCTGAATTGCTGGAGCAGGTTGTGCTCTGGCTAGAAACGTTTCCTTGTATTCCACCGGAGACGTTGACGTTCCGAACGCCTGTTTTTCTGTGGCATTCGTTTATTGTGGGGATCCGGGATTAAACCCGATTTATTCCGATTGCCCATGAAAGAAGAGTGTCATCGATAGCCGGAATGCCCAGCTGCACGACGGATTACTCTGTTCTTGGTGTAGTGCCGATGATCGACTACGATAATCGGTAACTCGATGGGGCATGTTATAATCACTCTTTACTATCTTTGATTGCGGGTAGCTTCAAATTTACCTCGACGCGACCTAGCGGATCCTACGGAACTAAAGCGCAAAGCTAGCTTATTTTAGCAAAACTTTGAGCTTATTTATCGCTATTGTTATTAATTATTTTGAAAAAAAAACTATGCGAAAACCATCTCGGAATCATGAAGAATCAGTATGCAAAATTTTAGCAAAATTAGTTCAGTAGTTTTCGCGGTTAGCAATTACAACGGTTTTAGCGACTTTGCTTTATATATTAGTAAGAAGATATAATTCTAATGAGAAGTATACATATAAAATAAAAAAAATCTTGACAAAATTTCCGTTCATTATTTTATGATCGTCCCGTACAATAAATTCTTGTTGAGAAAATACAACTGCCGTATAAACGTTGAATTTCGCACATCGATATAAAGTATTAAATATATATTTGATTACCTTCATAAATGAAGTGATAAAGCACATTGCAAAATACAAAAAGAAAATCAAATTAAAAGTGAAAATTGTACTCGAGCAAAAATACTTTACGTAATGTCACACTTTGCGGATTGTCGTTATTTAAGCCCGATAGAAGCAGCATGGAGAATTCAAGAATTTTCTTTCTGCGGTAGAAGTCATCTAGTATTGTATTTACTTATCTACTTAGAGAATTAACAAAAAATTATTTTTGAAGAAAGTAAAATTCAAAAATTACTTCAAAATTATAAAATCTCTTTAACAACATGGTTTGAAGTGAACAAAATTGATAAGACGGCAAAATCAATCAAATACGTTAATATTACTGAATATTATACATTCGATGATACAATAAAAAATGGAACAAATGAGAACATTCAAGTAAAAATATAACAATTGCTAGATTAAACGTGGTTTCTCCAAAAGATCAAGAGAGATTTTTTTTTTTTAAATGATCTTGAATAAAGTAGCAAGTTAAACATATTTTGCAGATTTAAAATTTGTTGAAAACATCATGTACAATACTTTTAAAGAGACAGCTATTTCTATAGAAAGACTAGAACATGATTCTTGAATAGATATAATTTTTGAAGAAACATGCAACGTTATGCTACCTTTTCAACTTCACAAGTTTTTTTGCATCGCTTGTGAAACCTGAAAAATTTTGTTAATATGTAGGAATTCTATGAAAGATTACAAAGATGGCAAAAATAAAGCTCTTTTACGTTTAAACGAAATTCTTATGTCTGAAAACATGTTTTGTCAAAATTTTAATTCACCAGAACCAACAGAATCGATAAAAAATAAATTTCAATGCGATAAAAATGGAATTGTATTTTTGAAACATAAATTGTATAAAATGTTTTCAAAATTAAGTAATGATCGAAGTCTGATTTTTCAAGAAATAATAAAATTAAAAACAAATTTTTTTCATGGATGGTGAAGTAGAATTATTTGGAACAAAGCTTTGATGATACCAAGAAAAGGATTAGAAATAGTTGACAGAACTTTAAATATTTGTCTGATGATAAAAGCCTTTTAGAGATAAAATAATAATTTCAGGTGGAGACTTCTATCAAAGTCTAGCAGTTGTAAAAAATGGAGACAAATAAGTTTTATCAGTGGCGTAGCGACGGGAGGGGGGAGTGCGGACCGCCCCTGGCAGCACCACTGAGAGGACGGTACGTTATTTATTTTGTAATTGGTGAAAAAATATATATTTACATTATTTAATTATTCTGTATATTTAATTATATATTCAAGCGTATGCCTTCACTGAGAGAAAATACTTTTGAATAAACCGCCAATACAAGATATATAAAAGCCTTTAATTTACTTGTGGCTCTCTCTGTTACACTTCTTCTACATACCTATGCTTACTATGTGCTTACTGGAGTCTGGACTTATTTGTGCTGCGTATTGCACGATCTGTATTGTCTGGTATATGTTATAGCGAGTATATGCTCTAAGGTGTTGCGTGGATCGAACAAGAAAAGAGTTTTATTTATAGTTATAGCGAAACTATTGTGCTATTAAAAGATTCGAGACACTCAGAAAATAATCGAATATTTAAGAAAAGCTACTGCACAGTGAGAAAAAGTATGAATGAACCCTGAGCAGCGGAGCTAAAAAAGTCATAAAAGAAGCGGTATACTTAAGTGTGCTAGAAAATTCAGCCAGCCTCTATTTACTTTTGTTAGTGAATCCGAACTTTCAAGCAATCCTTTCAAATCAGGTATCGTATCAAAATTTCTTTGTTTATATTACAGTTTACGTATTTACGTATAATTAAACTGAGACTACGATCGAACTTGATTCAACGCGATAATGAGGAATAATACGGTTTTGAAGAAAGGTAGTAAACGTGCACGAGAAAGCTAAGTGCTGAGTACAAACAAAGCTTATTTCTGATTTACCTGCAATATTTTATTTGTGTATATAAAGTACCCTTGTTTTTGTTTACATTTGTATTACTGGCATGTTTATACATAGTTTATTGTTACGTTACGATATGTGGAGTACAGTTCATCATTCTACGCAATGGGAACTCTATTGTCAATTTTAGCACAGCCTCTTCGTTATAAAATTTGTAAATAAGCTTAAAATAAACAAATAGCTTGATTTGGTGTCGTTTCAATTACTTTCAGATAATGAAGAGGCAAAAAGAATGTGGTGATTTTCATAGGAAGCAAAAAAGGCCGGAGAAAAAGAATGTATGAAGAATACAGGAGCAATACTCAAATCTTTTGAATTCATTGGCAAAAAAAATGTGTCAGAATGTGATACAGAAAATAGTATCACCTCAAGTCAAAAATCTGTTCAGTTTTGTAGTAGCGATCGAGTTGATTTTGAAGTTTTGGCTAATAAACTTGTTATAGTTAGTAAAAAACTGGAACCGACGGAAGAAGTTGAAAGCCCCGAAGAAATTAATACTGTTGAAGGCATAGTCTTAGTTAATTCCACAGAGTCTACGGGTGCATCTGAATCTATCAGCGATTGCAATCATATTGGAACTTAGCCTGTCCCAATCCCAGATAATTTTCGAATTCTCGTTGTGACTCGAGGTTATCGAACAGTGCAGCACCTTGACTGCGAATTCGCTGAAGTGATTCGTCCAGGGCCAAGAGATTCTACGAAGGGACCCAAGGGAGTTGTTAGAAAATTAAGCCCCGACTGGTTTTTCATAATTATGCCAAATGGCGAAAAAATTTTAAGAACGTGGATGGCTTATTCTCCTTTTGAAAAAGCATTGTTTGGCTCTTGCTGTCGATTGATTGGAGTGATTGTGAATGATAAATCTGGATTTAATACTATTCATGGCTTTAATCAGAAGAGGAGCCACATGACATCGATGTCAAAGAGTTTGAAATTGAGAGAGAACGGTTACGTAATTTCGTTACTATAGCTGACCTGAAAGATCAAGACACCATCATGAAAGGACCACTTAAGCTGCTAGAATTTTTTCAGGAGCATAGTTATGGTATTTGTGTTTCCAACGTTGTAATTATGTTTCGAATTTTTTTGACTATAGCAACCAGTGTTGCTGCATGTGAACGTAGCTTCTTAAAGCTTAAGTTAATAAAAAATTATTTGAGGTCTACCATGGGTTCCACGCGATTAAGGACGTTCGGTAGAGAACCCTGTAATAAATCTTTTTGAAATTTCAACCAAACGTTTTTATTGTTGTTACAATGAAGCAATTAAAATTTCAAGAGGTTCGTCTGTTTCGTTTCCGAGATATTGAATTTCAAAGTTCAGTCATTTTAACACGGTCGCTTATGGGAAAACTTATAAAAACTCAGTTTAAAAAAAATTGGCGTGTTAAATGTCTCCAATTTTTTTATATGCCACAGATAACGTTATTAACTATATGTACACAAAGTTTCACGACGATCGTCTGATTAGTTCATGAATAAAAAAATTAAATGATAGTTTGACAAAAACGCAACGGCAACGTCGCAAGAAGCGGGAAATTCAAAATGTTCCAGGACGTAAATCAGTAAATATTTGAATATTATGGTAGATATTTATGTATTTCTGTATAAAACATAAGCTTATGTAAGTGTGTAAGTATATGAACATAGGTTCCACCCGTACCCATAGCAAAACAATGTTTGATAATAACACATATTTATTTTACTTAATAAAATTTTTAGTTTGTAATTTTTATACAATACAATTTTTTTACACAAGATAACAAAATCACATTCTTGTAGTAATTGCAGAAACTAGAGTATATCCTAATTATTTAACATATCACTTTCAATGAGACTTTTCAAGTCACATAAAAATTATAGAATTTTATTTATATTAGCTACGAATATAATTGTATGTACATATATCTGTCACAAGTCTTTTTAATTATTTATTCATGTTTAATACATTGTTATAATTAATAAAAATCAAATACTTACACCTTTAGCAAAAATAACCGACGCAGCAGACAGTGCAGACACTGCAGAGTGCACACCACCTGATGTGTGTATGTATGTGTGTACATGAACACTCACACATTGGAGACCCGCGCGGCGATGCCAAGTCTTCACTCATCGCTACTTCCTCCTTGCCCCGCAAGTAGTTCCCCCCCGCTATCTCTACCGAACGTCTTTAAGTGATTTGGCCATTTCGTCAATCGAACTAAGTTTTACCGATAAATGTTATTTTGACCAAGTTATAAATGATTTTGCTGCGTGTAAGGCCCGAAAAGTTAAATTGTAGTCGATTACGTTAATATCGTTTTTGTATATTATAGATTTACATCTGTAGACTTAGACTTAGCCATGATTTCTATTATTATTTATGAATCAGAAAATATTACTGTATTATATTTGCATTTATATAATAATATATTATTATATAAATGCAAATATAATACAGTAATATTTTCTGATTCATAAATAATAATAGAAATCATGGCTAAGTCTAAGTCTACAGATGTAAATCTATAATATACAAAAACGATATTAACGTAATCGACTACAATTTAACTTTTCGGGCCTTACACGCAGCAAAATCATTTATAACTTGGTCAAAATAACATTTATCGGTAAAACTTAGTTCGATTGACGAAATGGCCAAATCACTTAAAGACGTTCGGTAGAGATAGCGGGGGGGAACTACTTGCGGGGCAAGGAGGAAGTAGCGATGAGTGAAGACTTGGCATCGCCGCGCGGGTCTCCAATGTGTGAGTGTTCATGTACACACATACATACACACATCAGGTGGTGTGCACTCTGCAGTGTCTGCACTGTCTGCTGCGTCGGTTACGGCAGCGTATGTGTATATTTGTAATGTATTTGTGCTAAAGG
>NW_019379618.1:488279-520757 GCF_000648655.2 Copidosoma floridanum | reverse complement strand
ATTTAAACTTTTTAATTTAAAATCTAAATTAAAAAGAAAAAGAAATAATTATCAAAGTTTGAAAGTTTTTAAAATGCGCATGGAACAATTGTAACTACTAAAAAATTCATAAAAAATTGAAAATCTGGACACATGAGATTTTGGCATGAGGAATCACCTGATTTCTGAAAGGAGGGACGTCCCCCTCTTTAGACAGGTTAGGAAAGGCCTTATAAAAGGGGTACTTAATATTGATGTGTTGTTAACACCGGCACAAATCATAGCTATGATTGACAGTACAAACGCTAAAATCTTTGATGCACAAAGACTGAACAGGAAAAAAAGAACACCAAAGAACGATGATGACAAATGGATTTTCTATGAGACCGTGCTGCTGACCTTCGAAGATCAGGCCCTTTCTCATGAGGTCACAGCGTGCTATACCATTGAAAAGGTGGAACCCTATATTTCCCGCCCTATTCAGTGCTACAACTGCTGTGATATCGGACACATAGCTGCAAGATACAGAAATAAGGCGCTGTGCATAATGTGTAGACAAAAGAAGCTCGAAAATCAGGGCTGTAAAGGCTCAGTACTTAAATGCATCAATTGTGAAGAAGCCCACAAGAGCATCGACTCCAACTGTATGGTATACAAAGCGTAATATATAATTAATGTTCTGGTGGCCTATGATAATGACGGAATTCTATGTGAAATTACTTTTGCAACACCTTCAGGAAAGCCATGTGGCATTACATATGGTTTTACATGTAGCATTACATAAGGGATTTCAGTTTGGTGATGTCATGTGTAATTCCATATGGAAAAACACATGAAATTACTAATTGAAAAAAGAAAAAATTTTTGTCATCTGGAAATAACTGCGAAATACCGTAATAAGTTATTTGCAGTTAACAGATTATATTATCATGTAAATGATAACTCCAAAACAAGGGAGTTCAGCTGATTGAACTTCTATATAAAAAAAATTAAATTTTTCCATTTTTCTTTTCTTCAGAAATATTACTTGAATCTCCTTGGTTTGGAGTTTTCATTCGGATGGTAACATTGAATGTTCACAGCAAATGACGCATTATGGTATTTTACAGTTATTTCTAGATGATAAAATTTTTTTATTTTTCCAAATTGTAATACCATGTGTTTTTCTATATGGAATTACGTATGGCATCACCAAGCTAAAAATCTTATGTGATACCATACGTAAAACCATATGTAAAGTCACATGGTTTCCCTGAAATTATTACAGAAGTAATACCACATAAAATTTTGTCACCTTTTTTCAGGTGGGAATAGCTCATATAGCAATAATGAGCTCAAAATTTTATAATGGAATGCTACAAGCATTGGTAATAAATTAGACTTACTCACACAATTATGGCTCAAAAAGAATAATTTAAATTGTAAAATTTTGACACTGTTAGGTACGACAGGCTAACGGACGAGAAAGAAAGCGGGATTGCGTTCTACGTGAGGAAAGGCCTAACATTAAAGACCGTAAACTTGAACGTCATGTACGAAAGTCTAGAAGTCAACTCAATCTTGGTTGGCACCGGTGGAGGAGACCTCGTAATAACGGCTTGTTAAGTAGGTCGTAAAAGAATAACAATAATTTGACCCAATCTGAATTCTCCACACTAACCGAGGAGATTGGCAATGACAACAACTTTCTATTGGTGGGGGGACTTAAATGCGCACCACGCTCTCTAGGGCAGCGATAAATTTTGCCAGAACGGCCATACTGTTTATGATAACTTAGACTTTGACAAGTTTTTTCTCTTGAATAACGGCCAACCCACATATTGTTATTCTCATGACGGGGAGCTAAAATTCTCTAACATTGAATGAAAATAGAGATTCGAATTTTTAAGTTTCCAATACATTCTCAGACACCCTGTATTTAACAGTGACTCAATCATCAACTCTTTTGAACGCGTACAAAAAAACTCTGAAAATCCAATCTGTAGCTCTTACTTCACCAAGTCACTCATTTTTTATTGTTACCATGGCAGCGGCATCATAATGGCCTTGTCATTTAATCTAATACATACCCAAAAAATCAAAGAACCCTGGCGCCGCGGGCCGTTTTCAATAAGCTGCTGATGGAGCGTGGTGCGACTGATATTTTCACTGATGGGACGAGACACACAGGGTGGTTGCAGCGGCGAGCCAGATGTGGGCTTCGCAATTTGGAGTAATATTGAATTTTTTTAAATGTCGCATAAGATCGCATAAGTTAACTGAATATTGATATAATTTGTTTTTAGGAGGATCAACACACCTATCGAAGTACTTGTGATATGGATGAAATTGAAATCCACGGTCAATGAGTATGTTTTTTTACCTCTGTGCAAAATTTCAGCATAGGTTGCTCCAGAAAATTTTTTGTAAAATGCGTTACAAGTGAGCGTCTTATAAGAGCCTCTTATGGAGACGGCACTTTTTTCACCAGAAATCTCATCATAACTCTCAAATCACTTCCTGCATTAACAAAAAACTAGAGACATGTAGTTTAACTATCACTCTTTCAATTAAACATAAGAAATATATAGGTTGCTTCAGAGTTTATTGAGATATTTCCTTCTCAAGTACACTAATAGACACGATTAGAAAAATGGTGGTTAGAATGTCGTCTGCAAAAAACGCGCCAAGCAGAAATGTATTCAAAAATTTATTATGAATGAATTGAATAAATATATTTCTTTACTTCGGAACAAAGTAGTGCAGTTTGATAAAAAAACCATATGATGTAGAATACAAATAGTTGTGCGTAATGCGTAAGCTTTTATTTAAAGTATTTATTAACTTATAATAGACACTTCGTGGACATTGTTTAGCGACTGATATTAACTATCCTTATGTACAATAAAGGTTATATCTACGTTAACATCAACCACCACATGGAGCAGACGAAGCTCTTGTTCTGCTCTGCAGTGGAAGTAATAATATATATGGCTATAGCTATGACTATACGTGTGTATGTTGTTGACTACATATATAGTGTGTTGAGCCTATTTAAACAAGATAATAGGCATCTGTTCATAACAAAACTATGTTACATGATTGCATTATAATATTGAAAAGATATTGAGCCACCAAAAATAAAAAAATTTTGTTAACGCTTAGTCTTTAAAAAGAGAGGTTACGTTGACAAAATTATCGTTTTAACGTGAATTGTAGAAATTTTTTATTTGATGCCTTAAAGATGTTCTAACCTTATAACGTAATCACGTTACATAGTTTTATTATGAATAAAGTGTCTCTTTCCTTGTTTAAAACAAATTATATCAGTATTCATTGAACATCACTTTGAATTAAATCACTCGCCATAAGTGTGGCTTACAGGCTTAAGACTGTAAGGAATCAGATACACGGAACCACGTAAAGCGTAAAGCGTATCGCGTATCGCGTAAAGTTATAGGATCAGGGAAAGTTAGGTAAGGTACGGTTTACGCAAAAAAATTCGTCGTCGTGCACATGGGAGTAAAAAATTCGCGCGTAAGTGTTTTTAAACCAATCAAAGGCAGTATTTCGTTGGCTTTGCACATGCTGTTTCGCTTGCACTAATGCAAAAAATAAAGTTACGCGCGTATTTTTATTCCCATGTGCACGATGACGAATTTTTTCGTGTAAGCGTAAATAAAATACGCAATCTGTGAATACAGTCAGCAGCTAAATTTCAACAATAGCAATTAAAGTGTCAATTGTGTAATGAATTCGATTTTTAACTTGGATAAAAAACCAAATCGTAAGAATTTTGGGCAAATTGTGGAAAGCCTATACGACTAATGTCTATGCAATGACTTAATATCGCAAAGAAAATGTGAGACGTGTTATTGAGCTGTATAAAATGCATTTACGGCTCTCAAATAAAAATAAAAAAACGAGTATGAGGACAATTACAAATACTTAAAAACTTCAGGTTTTACGCCTTTTCGTTACCCCAAACTGGCGTATACCCAACCTTCCTTACTTATACGCAATACGCGATACGCTTTACGCGGTTCCATGTGCCCGCAGCCTAAGACGCCTATGTACAGGCACCCTTAGTTACAGTTGCCGCAGTGTTGCCAACATAGCGTTAAGCGGAATATTTAAAATTGTAAGACTTGTGAAGTTGGCGCCCGAAAATATTGAATATTAATATTTTGCACCCATTCAGAGCTTAAACGATTCCTCCTTACTTGCGGATTTATCCTCCACTTGAATTTTTATTTGCGGATCAATAGTTTGCGAGATATTTGCAAAATAAAAAGTCGAAAATGGGCGCGGCGCTGAAGTATAAAAAACTTTGTTTTAAGTGCTAAATTGGGTTAAAATCCAATTCTACCTGTACGATTCGATTCCTCCTCATTTGCGGATTACGGAGGTATATAAATTAATGTAATTAAATGTCACAAAGTTTGTAAATGATGAATTTAATTATTGAGTGAGAGAATCTAGTAACTTTTGTCTAGTGACTTTTGGTCCAGTGCTCCGTTCCTGTTGTTCGGTACATGTCGCTTACTCCTTACAGCGGGTTCTACAAAATATTTATCGGAATAGAAAACTTTAGTAGGTATTAATCTATTAATTATCAGTTATAAGTTATTCAGCCTTCGGGTCAATACACACACACACATACAATACATACTTCAAGCTCAAGGAAAAATTTATTTGTCAATAGGTACAGATTTTTCATCTTAAGAATCTAATATCTGGAATCTATTGTGGCAAATACTGTGGACTGATATTTATTCATTACGCGCGAAATTTTAATATTTGTTGTTATTCAAGAAACAAATAACAACACAACTAAAAAGTAGCAGTACAGCTATAATCATCCCAAGACAAGCCACAGCTAAGCACACAAGTAATAATTTTGTTTGGACAAGTTTTAGAAAACGGCTCAAGCATTCAAATTTCGCGCGTAAATGATCAATCAGGCAAATTGAAGATCAAGTTACCGACCAGTGGAAACGGATCAAAGTGACACAGGCTGTGTTCGCCTAAGGCTTTGTTTGTTATTAGGTTTGTTAAGGTCACGTGATCATTTATCATAAGTGCGAGGGAGACAGCATGATATCAACGTCTCACTCGCACTAATCATAAATGATCACGTGACCTTAACATACTACAAACGGAGCCTATGCAAACACAGCCCCAGTAATAAATTAACAAGTACTTAATTTTAAAAAATGTTTATTAAATGGGTTTACACTAGATTGCATAGTCATCAAAAAATGTGTATGTGTGTGTGTGTGTGTGTGTATTGACCCGAAGGCTGAATAACTTATAACTGATAATTAATAGATTAATACCTACTAAAGTTTTCTATTCCGATAAATATTTTGTAGAACCCGCTGTAAGGAGTAAGCGACATGTACCGAACAACAGGAACGGAGCACTGGACCAAAAGTCACTAGACAAAAGTTACTAGATTCTCTCACTCAATAATTAAATTCATCATTTACAAACTTTGTGACATTTAATTACATTAATTTATATACCTCCGTAATCCGCAAATGAGGAGGAATCGAATCGTACAGGTAGAATTGGATTTTAACCCAATTTAGCACTTAAAACAAAGTTTTTTATACTTCAGCGCCGCGCCCATTTTCGACTTTTTATTTTGCAAATATCTCGCAAACTATTGGTCCGCAAATAAAAATTCAAGTGGAGGATAAATCCGCAAGTAAGGAGGAATCGTTTAAGCTCTGAATGGGTGCAAAATAATAATATTTAATATTTATGGGCGCCAACTTCACAAGTCTAAAATTGTACGCGATAAGTTTGAATTTCTTAGCTGGAATGAAATTATTTGCACCCTCGCAAGCTTCGCTCGCTCGGTTGCGCTGTACCTAAAATAAACAAATCTATTCACAATAAATAAATATACTGCGTCTATAATTTTGAATTTCCTGCGTTACACTGTGTCGAAAATCTTGTGACACCTGTAGCTAACTTGTCAAAGGGTGTTCTAAACTGCACATCCACCGCCTTGTCTAGTGAGGATAATTGTAGGCTCCACAAAATTTTTCAAAAACGATTAATGGACTTAAGAAGACTTTCGATTCTACTACTAGTATTTTTATCACGGCAGTAGGCAAACACAATTTCGAATTAGAATTAAACTTACACATCCTTGGATTTCAGCAAAAACGACTGCACCAGTTTTATCTATAATTGCATCTACTTCTTCAATAATATCAAAATATGCTTCATTATTAGTATATTTCACTCCCATGCGACGCCATGGAACATTAGATAATTGGCCAATGGGTAGAATTGAACTCACACTGAAATAAAAATTCCATCCGTTATTACAAACTTTTAATAATATAATTTGCAGTATTTCAAGGTGTTAGCTCACTTAGATTTCCCAGTCACTGTATTGGCTATTGTTCTTAATATATTTGGTGGCTTAATTAATTCCTGTAAAATATTGGATTCTGTTGCAAATGGAAAACCATTATCCAGCATTTCATCTAATAGTTCGTAAATAACTACATAATTATCTTTTATCACTGTTTCCGAGCATTCATTGAAATAATCATCAAATGTATTGACAATACAATGTAAAAATTCAATTACGAATAATGGCGGAACTAAAACAAATATGCAATATTCAACAAATACAAAAATTTACATTGAACTGAGGATTTAATTTTATATACCCTCTGTGGAGCAAACTGCTACAAAAAACATGTTGCATCGGTAAATACTTATCAAGTAATGATGAGGAGTTGCAATAACTGGAGGAGTATCTTCAGAAAACAAGACTTTGTGTTGTTGATCAAAAAAATAGTCACATAGTGAACGTGCTACTGCACTTTTCCAGTGCTTTTCCAAAAAAACATCCCTGATGGAAATTAAATATAAGTAAACGTAGAAAATTTATTTTGTTTAATTTAAGGTCCAAAAAACATACCCGGAACTGTTGATGACGTAAATACTGTGAATCATTATTTATGTATAGTATAAATTTTTTGTTAACATGTCGAAAGATATATAACCTCACAACTACATTAATTAAAGGCCTACGCAGTCAAATTGACATAAAGAGCACAGTGCACAGTGCACAAGAATAACAGTGGTTGGTATACCTATATACATAATGCAAAGCGCGTTGTGCTTTACGTTTTTATATATATACATATACCAACCAATGTTATTCTTGTGCACTGTGCACTGTGCACCTTATGTCAATTTGACTGCGTAGGCCTTTAACCACAGGTCACTAGGGCCTTAGCACGCAAATGCGAAAACAGAGGGGAACACAAACATATACACAACACATACATACACAACATCGAACGTGGGTATCTATCTCTTTCGCACATTTTCACCTTTGGCAGAGTGCAAGAGAGACAGATGCCCACGTTCAATGTTGTGTCTCCGTCTACTTGTGCTCCAGCGCCGTACATAAGAACAAGCAGTCTATTTCTTATATGTTTAAAGTTGACGTTCTTGCGCTAAGACCCATAGACATATAAAAAATATAGACTGCTCGTTCTTAAGTACGACGCTGAAGCACAAGTAAGAAGAGACACAACATCGAACGTGAGGATCTGTCAATATGTCTCTCTCGCACACTTTCACCTTTGGCAACGTGCGAGAGAGACAAATATACACGCTCGATGTTGTGTCTCTTTCTACTTGTGCTTCAGCGCCATACTTAAGAACGAGCAGTCTATGTTTCTTATATGTCTATGCTTGGACCCATGGAGAGCTTAGACCACGGTTACTTGGGGCTAGAAATTGCCAGTGGAGCGTCACAACGGAAAGAGAAAAGAGTTCTTCCACCACCATTTTAACGAGTTATGCGTTCCGCTCCCGTTGGAAAAAATGTCCATCGTGCACATGGAGTGTTCCAGGTTCCAGCGCGAAACTTAGCGACTGATTGGCAATATCGATGGCGTTGTAGCATATTCCAATGACGTGGTGATTTCAGGAAAAATGCGAGAAGCCTATGACGCAAATTTACAAAAAGTTTTGCATGAATTACAAGATGCGGATCTAACAGTTAGAGTAAATGCTCATTTGCGCAGACAAGCATCTAATTCCTTGGTTACGAACTAAGCCGCGAGGGCCTTTTTGTATCACAGCATAAAATTGAGCCTATTGTAAAAATGCGAGCACCAACTAACGGTCTAGTATCTTACGAAGTTCTCTGCCATTTTGACGAAAAACTGCCAGTAAAAATTACTTGCGATGCATCACCGCGTGGCCTGGGTATAGTTCTATTCTACGTTTTCCTAAGTGGTGAGCAAAGGCCTATTGCCAGAATTGCCTTTACTTCAAGAGTACTGTCATGGGCCGAAAAAAATTACGCGCAGCTTGATAGAGAGGCTCTAACTTTAGTATTTGGCATAAAGGAATTTCATCAGTATGTGTATCATCGAGAATTCAGGCTGGAAACTAATCACAACCCACTAATATTTATTTTTGGCCCTAAGGAAGGTCTGCCCCAAATGTTTGCGAGCCGGGTCCAGAGGTAGGCTGCTTTCCTTACAGGTTACAATTTCATAATTAAACACATTAACGTCAAGGAAAATGGCCCTGCGGATGTTCACAAAGACGTGACAGCGCGATATATAACTATTAGTTTTTAATGGGACTGCGTGAAACTGTCACGCCTATGTGAATAACCTCTAAATGTAATTCAAGAAGGCATACCCATGTTGAATAGGGAGCAAGTTCGAGAAGAAACAGCGAGAGATTTGACACTAAAGCAAGTAAGAAACTATGTACAATTCGGTTGGCCAGTAAAAGTAAGTGACGAGCTACTTCCTTTTAAAGCAAAAGAGCTCGAGCTTACAGTAGAAAGCGGTTGTCCATTGTGGTGGCATCGCATGATCCCAGCGGCGCTTAGGAAAACAATATTGGGATTCGGCACACGTAAGGATAGTCAAAATAAAGTCGCTGGCTAGGTCGTATGTGTGGTGAGCTTGGGTCGACAGCGACATTGAAAACGCTGCCAAGTCATGCAGGCTCGCAAGCTGTGCTTGCAGAATGGGATCAACTGCAACCCACCGAGAGCGAAACTGCATACGTGGCAATGGCCGGCCAAACCTGCAAGTTCATATTGACTTATTCATGTACGATCGTACACTGCGAACGCAAGCTCTATCATCGTACAAACATGTAGTTGTGAGAATGCGTATGCAATGCAAGCTTCGAAAAATATATATATACCTATACAATGTGCCACTATGTGCGCAGTTACAGTTGAATAAGCGAGACACATCCTTAATCTTGATAAAATATAAAATTTTGTTATGCATCACTGCGTATGCAAACTTTGTTGTAGCTATTTATTTGAATGGTTTTTATTGACAGAAAATAGGATGTACAGCCAATATTGTAGCTATTTTCAATGTCTTACACGTAGCGCTAGCTATTGGCACACGCAAGATTCACATGCGATTAAGTTTTAGAGGTACAGTGTCCCTCTATGTATTTTGGCTGTTCTAATCTTTAGAAACTAGTGAGTGGCAACCTCATGGCAAAAAATTACCAGTCTAGTTTTGGGCAAGTTGTCGCCGACCCGAATTGTCCCCCTAAGCTAATGTGTTAAGTCTATCCTGCTACTGCATAGACCTATTGCGCAGCTGGATAGAGTAAACACCTTGACTTATGGGGACAATTCTATCCTGCACGCTCTATTGGGCTCCATGTGACTGCAGCCTTACGGGGACAATTCTATCTTGCACGCTCTATTTCGCTCCATGTGAATGGAGTCTTAGCTTATGTTCACATGGAGCGCAATAGAGCGAGCAGGATAGGAATTTCTCTATAAGCGGCTGTGTTAAGTGTATTGCGCCGCGCAATAGGGCTATCCTGCAGCGGAATAGACTTAACACAACCGCTTAAGGGGAAATTCCTATTCTGCTCGCTCTATTGCGCTCCATGTGAACATAAGCCCTTAGTATCTGTTAGATTTTAATTGCTAGTTTTCTGATGCCATTCACCGTGATTACCGTGAGTAGAGCATTATCAATGAAAAATGTTTTTTTCCGCCTAAATGTTAATGTGAATGTGTAAATGAGTGAGAATGATACTAGACGTAGAAAGGTGCGTAGAATTTTTAATTCATTTATTATATTATTAATGCCTGATTGTGTTTAAATTTTCCCGTCTTGTCAGTAATATTAGATAAAAAAAGAATGTTACGTTGGGGATAAAGTTTACTAATATATGTCGAAGCAAGTTGACCTACAAGTCTAAAACGCCAGGTCTTTCTATGTAGTATTGGCTATTGTGATCACGTTTTGGAAAGTTACAAGACAATTATTTGTGCAATCATTATTCTTACCCGTTAGTTTTTAAGTCCATTTATTTGCTGTGAAATACTTAACAGGCATAAATATTTAATTTTAACGTGTGGAGCTCTGTTTGTGTACGTGAAGGGAAAACGTCTCAGAATACGTCGTTTACGTAGATTGTTAAAAAATGGTTTAAAAGCATTTATTAGTTTTAAATGGAATGCTACTTAGATGGTAACACCAAAACAGGGAAGTTGAAATAGTTTTTGAATTTAGACATTTCTCCTTAATTAAGAAAAATATATTGTATTAATTACTGAAAAATACTGGAACTCCCAGGTTTATAGTAGTGGTTAATGAAATGAAGAAACGATGATATTTCTTGAAACTGTAAACATAAGTTCCTATGACTAGTTTTTATCAACTTTTAAAGTATCATAAGGCCCAGCAGTGTCAAAGCGAAAATATTGCCTTTGAAAGTTTATAGTTTCGACATGCCCTTCATGGAGAGAAAGTTATTGCAAGTGCAATGTAAATTCTGATTATTCTGGCAAAGAACAATACTTCTACCAAACACTAACACATTAGGCAAAATAATATCATGCATCTACGTATTACTTGAAAATGCTGATTCTCAGCTAAATGGTTTGGTTTTTCTGTCTGTGTGAGCGGTGTGAGGTATATTGCATATGCGGAACTGTAGGTCAACTACTGTTTTAAGTGTTACAATCCTGGTGGTAAAATCTGTCTTCTACTCTGAGAAAAATGGTGTAAAAAAAAGTGTTACAACTATCATAAAAATTACACTATATTTTATAGGAAAACTGAGACATACTCACCATATTATAAAAATTACTATGCTGCATAGTAAAACCAAATTGTATCAAAATTTGATATTCAACATAGTAATGTTTACTTTGCTTAGAAAGAATTTTTATATTTGTAAGAAAGAGAAGAAAATTATATACATACATACAAATTGCCCAAAGAATTTATATGTATTAACCAGAAAATTAATAAACATGTATAAATTTAAATACATATAGATTTTTTTTTTCTTACAGTATATAGAATGACTCTAAAGTTTGCAACGTTGCGTGCAACGAAAATAAAANTATGTACTAATTGATGTTAATCAATTTCTATGCATTATCAGTCGCGTAGCGCCCGTGATAATAAATCTTTTAAAAATTTCCGTGCTTTTTGTTCATTTTTGCGATATCGTATGCGCAATTAACAATTTCGGAAGACGAAAATTGTTAGAACTAATAGCTTTTATATGTTCTAAGTGATATTAATTAATTTCTATGCATTATCAGTGGCGTACAGCCTGTGATAATAATATTTCCCTAAATTTCCGTACTTTTTGGTCATTTTTGCGATATCGTATGCGCAATTAACAATTTCGGAAGACGAAAATTGTTAGAACTTATAACTTTTATATGTTCTAAGTGATATTAATTAATTTCTATGCATTATCAGTGGCGTACAGCCTGTGATAATAATATATCCCTAAATTTCCGTACTTTTTGGTCTTTTTTGCGATGTAGTTAGCTCGATAAAATAACTAATAATGTATAGTTCCCGTCATCAAAAACTTAATATGTTAAATATTTCATTGTGGAACTATCCGTAATAGACAAAAATTTTTTAACATCCTAATTAAATAGGCTAAACGACACCAATGATGGCAGGGTAAACAGAATAAAAGATAAAAACGTACAACAGTTACATCACGTTTCGTCTTTGACAAATTGTTATTTATTGAGTTTATCATTAAAAAAGATCAGAAAATACCTACATTTCAAAGAAATCTAATATCACAAGCTGCACGCCAATAATAATGCATAGACATTAATAGTTATCACTTAGTACAAAAAAAAAGAGTTATAAGTTCTAACAATTTTCGTCTTCCGAAATTGTTAATTGCGCATACTATATAGCAAAATTGACCAAAAAATAATAAAAATTTAATGAAAATTTATTATCACAGGCTGTACGCCACTAATAATGCATAAAAATTGATAAATATCACTTAGTACATATGAAAGTTATAAGTTCTAACAATTTTCGTCTTCCGGGATTGTTAATTGCGCATACTATATCGCAAAAATGACCGAAAAGTACGAAAATTTAGGAAAGATTTATGATCACAGGCTGTACGTCACTGATAATGCATAGAAATCTATTAACAGCACTTAGTACATATAAAACTTATAAGTTCTTACAATTTTTGTCTTCCAGAATTATTAATTACGCGGACAATATAGCAAAATTAACCGAAAAAAAATGAAAATTTAGGGAAAATTTTTTATCACAGGTTGTACGCCACTGATAATGCATGGAAATTAATTAATATCACTTAGTACATTTAAAGTTATAAGTTCTCACGATTTTTGTCTTCCGGGATTNCCGAAAAAAAATGAAAATTTAGGGAAAATTTTTTATCACAGGTTGTACGCCACTGATAATGCATGGAAATTAATTAATATCACTTAGTACATTTAAAGTTATAAGTTCTCACGATTTTTGTCTTCCGGGATTGTTAATTGCGCATACTAAATGGCAAAAAAGACCGAAGAGTACGAAAATTTAGGAAAGATTGATTATCACAGGCTGTACGCCACTGATAATGCATAGAAATTGATTAATATTACTTAGTACGTATTAAAGTTATAAGTTCTAACAATTTTTGTCTTCCTGAATTATTAATTAAAAATGCTATGTAGCAAAAATGACCAGATGACAATGTAATTTAGGGAAAATGTATTATCACAGGCTGTACGCCATTGATAATGCATAGAATTTGAATAATATCACTTAGTACATGTAAAATTTTTTAAGTTCTAATAGTTTTTGTCCTCTGGTATCATTAATTACGCGTACTCTATAGCAAAAATGACCGAATAATAATGGAAATTTAGGAAAAATTTATTATCACGGACTGTACGCCACTAATAATGCATAGAAATTAATTATTATTACTTAGTACATATGAGAGTTATGAGTTCTAATAATTTTCGTCTTCCAAAATTATTAATTACGCATACTATATCGCAAAAATTACCGAATAATAATGGAAATTTAGGAAAAATTTATTATCACGGACTGTACGCCTATTACTTAGTACATAAAAACTTAAAAGTTCTAACAATTTTTGTCTTCCGGAATTATTAATTACGCGTACCATATAGCAAAAATGACCAAAAAATAATAGAAATTTAGGGGAAATTAATTATCATGGACTGTACGCCACTGATAATGCGTATAAATTGATTAACGATACTTTGTACACATAAAACTTATGACTTTTAACAATTTTTGTCTTTCGGAATTAATAATTACGCGTACTATAAAGCAAAATTGACCAAAAAATAATATAAATTTAGAGAAAATATATTATCACAGGCTGTACGCCACTGAGAATGCATAGAAATTAATTAATATCACTTAGTACATATAAAAGTTATAAGTTCTAACAATTTTCGTCTTCCGAAATTGATAATTGCGCATACTACATTGCAAAAATGACCGAAAAGTACGAAAATTCGGGAGAGATTTATTATCACGGGCGCTACGCCACTAATAATGCAAAGAAATTAATCAATATTACTTCGTAATAATAAGAGTTACCAGTTCTAACAATTTTTGTCTTCCGGAATTATTAATTACGCGTACTATATAGCAAAATTGACCGAAAAATAATAGAAATTAAGCGAAAATTTCTTATCACAGGCTGTACGCCACTGATAATGCATAGAAATTGATTAATATCACTTAAAACATATAAAAGTTACAAGTTCTTACAATTTTTGTCATCCGGAATTGTTAATTGCGTATACTGTATGGCAAAAATGACCGAAAAGTAAGAAAATTTGGGAAAGATTAATTATCACAGGCTGTATGCCACCGATAATGCATAGAAAATAACTAATATTACTTCGTAAAAATAAGAGTTATAAGTTTTAACAATTTTTGTCTTCCGGAATTATTAATTATGCGTACTATAAAGCAGAATTGACTAAAAAATAATAGAAATTTAGGGAAAATTTATTATCACAGGCTGTACGCCACTAATAATGCATAAAAATTGATAAATATCACTTAGTACATATGAAAGTTATAAGATCTAACAATTTTCGTCTTCTGGAATGATTAATTACGCGTACTATTTCGCAAAAATGACCGAAAAGTACGAAAATTTGGGAAAGATTTATGATCACAGTCTGAACGCAACTGATAATGCATAGAAATTGATTAATATCACTTAAAACATATAAAAGTTACAAGTTCTTACAATTTTTGTCTTTCGGAATGATTAATTACGCGTACTATACAGCAAAAATGACCGAAAAACAATCGAAATTTAGGGAAAACTAATTATTACAGGCTGTACGCCATTGATAATGCATAGAAATTGAATAATATCACTTGAAACATATTAAAGTTACAAGTTCATACAATTTTTGTCTTTCGGAATTATTAATTACGCGTACTATACTGCAAAAATGACCGAAAAATAATCGAAATTTAGGGAAAACTAATTATTACAGGCTGTACGCCATTGATAATGCATAGAAATTGAATAATATCACTAAGTACATATAAAAGTTATGAGTTTTAACAATTTTTGTCATCCGGATTTGTTAATTGCGTATACTGTATGGCAAAAATGACCGAAAAGTAAGGAAATTTGGGAAAGATCAATTATCACAGGCTGTACGCCACTGATAATGCATAGAAATTGATTAATATCACTCATTACATATAAAAGTTATAAGTTCTAACAATTTTTATTTTCTGGAAGTATTAATTACGCGTACTATATAGCAAAAATGACCGAAAAATAATCGAAATTTAGGGAAAACTTTTTATTACAGGCTGTCCGCCATTGATAATGCATAGAAATTGATTAATATCACTAAGTACATATAAAAGTTATAAGTTCTAACAATTTTTATCTTTCGGAATTATTAATTACGCGTACTATATAGCAAAATTGACCGAAAAATAATGGAAATTTAGGGAAAATTTATTATAACAGGCTGTATGCTACTGATAATGCATAGAAAATAATTAATATTACTTCGTAAAAATAAGAGTTATAAGTTTTAACAATTTTTGTCTTCCGGAATTATTAATTATGCGTACTATATAGCAGAATTGACTAAAAAATAATGGAAATTTAGGGAAAATTAATTATCACAGGCTGTACGCCATTGATAATGCATAAAAATCTTGTAATATCACTTAGTATATATAAAAGTTATAAGTTCTTGCAATTTTTGTCTTCCGGAATTATCAATTACGCGTACTATATAGCAAAAATGACCGAAAAATAATCGAAATTTAGGGAAAACTTATTATCACAGGCTGTACGCCATTGATAATGCATAAAAATCAAATAGCAATACTCAGTACATATAAAACTTATGAGTTCTAAAAATTTTTGTCTTTCGGAATGATCAATTACGCGTACTATATAGCAAAATTGACCAAAAATTAATGGAAATTTAGGGAAAATTTATTTTCACAGGCTGCACGCCATTGATAATGCATAGTAATCGTGTAATATCACTTGGTATATATAAAAGTTATAAGATCTAACAATTTTCGTCTTCCAGAAATATTAAATACACGTACTATATCGCAAAAATTACCAAAGGATAATGGAAATTCATGGAAAATTTCCTATCACGGGCAGTACGCCACTGATAGAGCATAGAAATGGAGTAATATTACTTAGTGCATATAAAAGTTATAAGATCTAACAATTTTTGTCTTCTGGAATTCTGAATTACGCTTACTATATCGCAAAAATGACCAAAAAGTACGGAAATTTGGGAAAGATTTATTATCACAGTCTGTACGCCACTGATAATGCATAGAAATCAATCAATATTACTTCGTACAAATAAGAGTTATAAGTTGTAATAATTTTCGTCTTCTGGAATTATTAATTACGAATATTTCATCTCAAAAATGACAGAAAAGTACGGAAATTTAGGGAAAATTTTTAATCTCATTTATCATTATTTTCAAGTTACATAACTCCCTCTCTGCGTTTATCAGGCTTGAGACCGACGTACGTTTCATCAGAGATAAGTAGGGAGATTGCCAGTGCCTATGTTCGCCAATTTTTCGGCGCTGATTCGAGCGCCAATCCATCGTGGCCAGCAGAGGAACCATGCACATGTTTTCTATTGGCTGGCGGCTTGTCGGCTCGGCTTGCGGGGAGAGGGAAGGGGAGATTAGTGAGGGAGATATGAGAATCCAAATGTGTGCATCGGTGATGGAGGATGGAGATGGAGGAGAAGCTATATGTATATGCATACAACGGGCTATATATCTATAGCTATAGTTACACTGCTAATACGGAAAAGAGCTGCCCGTATTACTTTTCTCTCTTTTCGTTCCTGAAAGAAAGATAAGCTTTTTAAATGCAGTTGATCATTCCTTCAACTATAATAAACAATACATAATTTTCAGGTTATTAACAATTTTTTATTTTTCAAAAAATGACTAGCTCAATGCAATTAGTATATTATTTTGCTTTATTAATAAACAAGCGCCTTTATTCCAATAATCCGGTGCGCCCAATAGTTCTTCACTTTTATGATAAGTGAAATTATTGAATAATACATGAAAGCATTCACCACAACGACACAGTACGCACAAATATTTTTTGTACTAAGTAATATTATTTACTAATATACTGAACACCTTTACCCGAACGCTCCATTGCACTGATATTTTTATTGGTAAATTTATATTTTTACTATTAATACATAGCTTAACGGCAATAATACGATAAAGCTTAAATTAAATCTCAAGCTTTGAAACTTTACGATAAACATATGTAACTTTTAGNGTTATTAACAATTTTTTTCTTATTTTTTAAAAAATGACAAGCTCAATGCAATAAGTATATTATTTTGCTTTATTAATAAACAAGCGCCTTTATTTCAATAATCCAGCGCGCTTAATAGTTCTTTTTTTTTACCATAAGTGAAATTATTGAATAATACATGAAGGCATTTACCACAACGACACAGTACGCACAAATATTATTTGTACTAAGTAATATTATTTACTAATATACATAACACCTTTACCCGAACGCTCCATTGCACTGATATCTTTATTTGTTAATTTATATTTTTTCATCATTAATACATAGCTTAACGGCAATAATACGATAAAGCTTAAATTAAATCTCAAGCTTTGAAACTTTACGATAAACAAATGCAACTTTTAGTCTTACGATATCCTAAGCGTTAATAGCTGAGAGGGCTGGAGCAGGAGGGTGAATTTTAGTTTTGCGGCTTGGGGTTCGTATCTCACTTGGAGCAAATTATTAATACATAGCTTAACGGCAATAATACGATAAAGCTTAAATTAAATCTCAAGCTTTGAAACTTTACGATAAACATATGTAACTTTTAGTCTCACGATATCCTGAGCGTTAATAGCTGAGAGAGCTAGAGCAGGAGAGTAAATCTTAGTTTCGTGGCTCCGGGTTCCTATCTCACTTAGAGCAAATTTTTTTTTTTGTTTTTTATTTCAACATTACTTTAAATGTTCATACCTTTATTTTTATGATTACTTACGTATTTTGTTTTATCAGTGACTAAAACGATTTCTTTTTTTCCTATATTGGTACACGATCCAAGAAAATTTTTTTTCCATTCGTGGCTAAAAAAATTATTTGACGCACTAAGTAACAGCTTTAAAGTAATGTTGGAATAAAAAAAAAAAAAAAAAATTTGCTCCACGTGAGACAGAAACCCAGAGCCGCAAAACTAAAATTCGACCTCCTGCTCTAGCCCTCTCAGCTATTAACGCTTAGGATATCGTGAGACTAAAAGTTACATATGTTTATCGTAAAGTGTCAAAGCTTGAGATTTAATTTAAGCTTTATTGTATTATTGCCGTTAAGCTATGTATTAATGGTGAAAAAATATAAATTAACAAATAAAGATATCAGTGCAATGGAGCGTTCGGGTAAAGGTGTTCAGTATATTAGTAAATAATATTACTTAGTACAAAAAATATTTGTACATACTGTGTCGTTGTGGTGAATGCCTTCATGTATTGTTCAATAATTTCACTTATCGTAAAAGTGAAGAACTATTGAGCGCACCGGATTATTGGAATAAAGGCACTTGTTTATTAATAAAGCTAAATAATATACAAATTGCATTAAGCTTGTCATTTTTTTAAAAATGAAAAAAAAATTGTTAATAACCTGACAATTATGTTTTGTTTATTATAGTTGAACGAATGATCAACTGCATTTAAAAAGCTTATCTTTCTTTCAGGGAGGAAAAGCGAGAAAAGTAATACGGGCAGCTCTTCTCCGTATTAGCAGTGTACAATTATAGCAATAGATATGCCTGTTGTATGCATATACATATAGGTTTAGCTTCTCCTCCATCTCCATCCTCCATCACCGATGCACATAATTTGGATTCTCATGTCTCCCTCACTGATCTCCCCTTACCTCTCCCCGCGAGCCAAGCCGACAAGCCGCCAGCTAATAGAAAACTTGTGCACCGTTCCTCTGCTGGCCACGATGAATTGGCGCTCAAATCAGCGTCGTAACATCAGCACACTCTTTAACATAGGCACTGGCAATCTCCCTACTTATCTCTGATGAAACATACGTCGGTCTCAAGCCCGATAAACGCAAAGAGAGAGTTATGTAACTTGAAAATAATGATAAATGAGATTAAAAATTTTCCCCGAATTTCCGTACTTTTTTATCATTTTTGAGTTATAATACTCGTAATTATTAATTCTAGAAGACGAAAATTATTACAACATATAACTTTTATTTGTACGAAGTAATATTGATTGATTTCTATGCATTATCAGTGGCGTACAGACTGTGATAACAAATCTTTTCCAAATTTTCGTACTTCTCAGTCATTTTTGCGATATTGAACGCGTAATTAATAATTCCGGAAGACGAAAATTATTAGATCTTATAACTTTTACATGCACTAAGTGATATTACTCAATTTTTATGCATTATCAGTGGCAGACTGCCCGTGATAAGAAATTTTCCATGAATTTCCATTATCCTTTGGTAATTTTTGCGATATAGTACGTGTATTTAATATTTTCGGAAGACAAAAATTATTAGAACTTATAACTTTTATATAAACTAAGTAATATTACACGATTTCTATGCATTATCGATGGCGTACAGCCTGTGATAATAAATTTTCCCTAAATTTCCATTATTTTTCGGTCAATTTTGCTATATAGTTCGCGTAATTAATAATTTCGGAAGACAAAAATTGTTAAAACTTATAAGTTTTATATGTACTGAGTATTGTTAATCAATTTCTATGCATTCCCAGTGGCGTACAGTCTGTGATAATAAATTTTCCCTAAATTTCCATTACTTTTCGGTCATTTTTGCTTTATAGTAAGCGTAATTAGGAATTCCGGAAAACAAAAATTGTTAGAACTTATAACTTTTATATGTACTAAGTAATATTCATCAATTTCTATGCATTATCAGTGGCGTACAGCCTGTGATAATCAATCTTTCCTAAATTTCCGTACTTTTCGGTCATTTCGGCCATATAGTATGCGCAATTAACGATTCCGAAAGACGAAAATTGTTTAATCTTATAAATTTTATATGCACTAAGTAATATTACTCAATTTCTATGCATTATCGGTGGCGTACAGCCTGTGATAATAAATTTTTCCGAAATTTCCATTGTCTTCTGGTCATTTTTGCTACATAGCATTTTTAATTTATAATTCCGGAAGACAAAAATTGTTAAAACTCATAACTTTGATCTGTACTAAGTGATATAAATCAATTTCTATGCATTATCAGTGGCGTACAGCCTGTGATAATGAATCTTTCCCAAATTCCCGTACTTTTCGGTCATTTTTGCGATAGAGTATGCGTAATTAATAATTTCGCAAGACAAAAATTATTAGAACTTATATCCTTTATATGCACTAAGTAATATTAATCACTTTCTATGCATTTTTAGTGGTGTACAGCCTGCGATAATAGATTTTTTTTCAAATTTTCGTACTTTTCGGTCATTTTTGCGATATAGTATGCGCAATTAACAATTCCGGAAGACGAAAATTGTTAGAACTTATAATTTTTATATGTTCCAAGTGATATTAATTAATTTCTATGCATTATCAGTCGCGTAGCGCCCGTGATAATAAATCTTTTAAAAATTTCCGTGCTTTTTGTTCATTTTTGCGATATCGTATGCGCAATTAACAATTTCGGAAGACGAAAATTGTTAGAACTAATAGCTTTTATATGTTCTAAGTGATATTAATCAATTTCTATGCATTATCAGTGGCGTACAGCCCGTGATAATTAATTTTCCCTAAATTTTCATTATTGTTCGGTCATTTTTGCTATATAGTACGCGTAATTAAGAATTCCGGAAGTCAAAAATTGTTAGAACTTATAACTCTTATATGTACTAAGTGATATTTATCAATTTGTATGCATTATCAGTGGCATACAGCCTGTAATAATTAATCTTTCTCAAATTTCTGTACTTTTCGGTCATTTTTGCGATATAGTATACGTAATGAATAATTACGGAAGACGAAAATTTTCAGAACTTATAACTTTTTTTTTTTTGTTCTAAGTGATAACTGTTAATGTCTATGCATTATTAGTGGCGTGCAGCTTGTGATATCAGATTTCTTTTGAAATGTAGGTATTTTCTGATCTTTCTTAATGATAAATTTAATGAATAACATTTTGTTTAAGACAAAACGTGCTTCAACTGTTGTACGTTTCTATTTTTTATTGTGTTTTCCCTGCTGTTATTGGTGTCGTACAGTCTATTTTATTAGAATGTTAAAAAATTGTTGTCTATTACGAATATTTCCACAATGAAATATTCAACATATTAAGTTTTTGATGACGGGAAACATACATTATTAGTTATTCTATCGAGCTAGTACTAAGAATATAGTTTTGTATGGATGATTTTTTATTTTTCAAGTCATTTGTACTTGCGTATACAGTTTATTTTAACTTTGTTGGGTTATTGGGTTATATGGGTCATTGTTATATCGTGACGGTATTATAAAGAGGAACTCTTTTTTGATAGTTTTTTTGAGGTATTGCATAGGCAAAGACTTACCTTGATCTATATACACTATATGAATTCCACTTTAATAGTTTTAAAGGCCTAAACGCATTTTTTACGCCTTTACACTTGAATCAATCTTTAAACTCTTATATCTCGAGAAGGGTACATTTTTATGATCTAAAAATTGCTGGGAGCCTTCCTTATCACTTGTTGAAGCATTTAAAGCATTTTAATTAAAAAAAAAAAACAAAAAAATTTTTTTTTATTTTCGTTGCACGCAACGTTGCAAACTTCANAAAAAAAATTTTTTTTTTTTCCGTTGCACGCAACGTTGCAAACTTCAGAGTCATTATGTAGATACTGATGAATTTGAAACATATTTTTATTTTACGAAAGACCTGCAGCGACTATGATTTGCACCTTTATCCTTGAGCTTCCGAGTCAGGCTCCGCAACCACTAGACTACGGGACATGATGTCCGTGCGAGTATGGATAAAGTACATGTGGGAACGTAGACTGTTTAATATACACGCAATAAAGTTAAAAAATCATAGGGTTTCTAGTAGACCAAGGTGTCAACAACGGATTGTGTTTAATTGTTTTTCTATCAATTATATGATTGTTTTGGTTGAAAGGTAGAAGCTGTTCTAATGCAGCCCTGCGTACTGGCACGATTGTTGAAGGCTCATCGCTATCCTCACTTAAATAATGTATGTTTGTACGTATCGTATTTAAGATAAAACCAAATTATAGGCGAAGTATGAACTTATTTTTGTACTAGCATTTCCTATTTTTTTAACTCGAGCTACTTCAATATTATTTATATTGAATTTTATGTCATTTTTGCTTTTCGAGTTGACTTAAACTCCCTTATTTAATGCAAGTAAATGGCCTATTGACAGTTCAATTGACAATTATGAAGTCCAGAACGTTAAGTTACAGTTGGTCACGTATATTCAGGAAAAAGCCAGGGAACGACAGGAATAAAGAGAAATTATTTATACAATTAAAAAATAATTTTGGTTAGGTTTTATCAGACTTGAATCTTAATATACAAAAAAGTACAAATATTTACACAAAAAGTAGAAACTCGATCGGTTTTGAATCAATACATAAAAAAGCCGAACGTCAGAGGAAGGGTCAACCTCGTAGAAATCGCGGGTACAGAACTTATCTCACTGCTTTTTGACGTCAGTCATGTACAGAGTACAACGTTTATACTGTCATATAAATATATACACTGCATATATGCCTGGAAATTTTAATCTTCGCTACAAACATTCGTAATTAAAAAAAAAATAGCAAAGCCATTTTAAAAAGTCTTTCCGTCGATTGAGAGATGAATGTACTTTTTTTACCCTATTATTAAGTATGTTAGGCAAAGATCTGTATGTTAATTGTTAAAGACCTAGTTAAAACCCATTTGCTGTGTATTTTTTTGTATTGGAAAACAACAGAAGGATTATTTATTTTTTTACGTTTACTGTGGTTTAAACAGAAGTCTTTTTCCCTAATTCTTTTCATATCCTTGTTTCCAATGAAGCTCAAGGAATGTAAGTTAAAATATTTGTACACTTGTTAGTTTAATGTTACGCAATTGTATAAAGGTTATTATTTGCCAATTTATTTCGAGATATGGAATTAAAAAGTTTCTCGTTAATTTTAACGCTAGAGCTACAAATTTGGGAATTTTTGATCAGAGGTTTTTAATTACCCTTAATTAAAAAGACCTCAGTGGTCAAATTATCCATCGAGTTTCTGATTGTCTCATTTTCCTATCTGAATTACGAGTGATATTCTGATCTACGAGTAGGACTCTGCGTGGGTCTTGCATGTTTGAATAAGATTGAATGTGGTTGACTCTCTCATCAAAATCTATTAGGTTTGTCGACTTGACCATAGCTTTATCAAGATCACACATTGGTTTCTGAATTTAAATACCAAAATTTCGAATGGATTGCTATTGTACCTTAAAGCACTGGTGTTTTCTGTCAAAAATTGGTTAAGTACCTGAAGTTTTCTAGACGACATATGAATTATAATAAGCCTACGCAAGAATTGATTAATAAAAGTAGGAGTATACTTGCAATTTGTACAAATTTATATAAATTTTCTAAAAAATCCGACCAGCAGACCGAATGAAAGTCCGTCCAGTAACAGATCAGGTATATTCAACTGAGTCCGAACATAGCGACATAAGCCTAGAGTCACAGAATGAACCCATCAACGATTTTATATATTTTTATACTTACTCATAGACAAATTCTATTGTCCTTAATTTTTATTAATTAGAGTTGTATTATTTATTGTACTCTGAGCTTTGTTATTACAAATATTATTATTATTATTATTATTATTACACGTATTATTATTATTATTTTTATTATTACTATTATTATTATCATTATTATTAATATTATTGTTATTACTATAATTATAATTATTTTTACTATCGTCATTATAATTATTATTGTTATTGTTATTATTGTTTTTATTTATATCCATTTTGTGTTATACATTTTTAATTTATTGAATATTTAAATTTAATTACATTATAGAAGTGCATTATTTTATATGTTATGTTGTTATTCTTACGTGTTGTCATATTAAAATAGGTTTTGTCTCCATCGCGAGATGTATATAGTCTAAGCAAGTATATCCCAATGTATGAATATATATATATATACCCGAAAATTTATGCATGTTTACGTAAGCATTAGAGGACTCGCCTTTTTGAGCATCTTCCTTACTAGCCGTCTTGAACCGTTTCTCAAGATCCTTGTCCTTGGTCATCTTGCCTTCTACACACGAATTGAATCGTAGATCACAACACGATTGCAAATGCAAAAGCATTTAATAAAATATTCAGGCAGTGAAAGCAAGACTTGGGCCCAAAAACTGTTAAGGTATTTAAGTGCCAGAGTTAACCAAAGTGCCAAAAGACACTGTTTATCATAAAAAGCTTTGTTTTTAATCACAGCAACGAATACGAAGCTTAGTCCAAGTGTGTTGCTTGTGCTCGAGTTAGACAGGAAGTGAAGAAAGAGCGAACGGGTGACGCTGCTTTGGCAGTGGGAGATCAACATATGTACAAGAAAAATAGTTGAATTGGTATACAGCATTTCTAATATACCAATATTAATAAATTTTTTATATTGGTTTTCACCATGCTTTGTGCGTTGATGTAAGGTTCAGAAAATATAATGGTAAATCAAACAAATCACTCATGGTACAATCGGTACGACTCGCTTAAGAACCTATTTTATCATTAACTTGAATCGAATCAAAAATAGTGTTTTTTCAATGTTAAGAACACTAGAAAAGTCTTGTAAAGTATTTAGGTGTAGGTTTTATCACATCTCAATTACTTCAGAAAGTTGTGAATTTCAAGCTTAAAAAAAATCCGATTTTACTTATTAAAATATTTTATCCTTAGTGAAATTGTTTTTTTATCACATCGTCGATATAGTAATCAATAGACTTGGAGTTACAAATATCCAATTATAAGTCCATATTATTTTGAGACAGACATTTTTACAAATGTGTTGATCAAACGCTTTATTTAGAACTACTCGATCGGTTTTGAATCAATACATAAAAAAGCCGAACGTCAGAGGAAGGGTCAACCTCGTAGAAATCGCGGGTACAGAACTTATCTCACTGCTTTTTGACGTCAGTCATGTACAGAGTACAACGTTTATACTGTCATATAAATATATACACTGCATATATGCCTGGAAATTTTAATCTNCAACCAATTAGGTCCAGAAAACGGACTCAGTACAGTGTTCTATACAAACAAAATTGTAACATTTCCTTAATCCTAAGGTTTTCTACCTTTACATAATTTACATAATTTACATAATTTCCATTCCTTACATAATTTACATAAATTAATTTGAATCACAGTTCCAATTTTTATTTACTAATTCTACAACCTTTTCACTTCTTATACAATAACTTTCAATACTCCATTTATCTTACTTTTAACTACATACATATGAATATTCATTCAGCGCTTATTACAGTTTTCAGCCCTTTTTTTCTCATACAAATTACTTAATCTACCCAATATTTTTGCAATTTTACACGAGCTAACCTCCTTTAACATTTTTTGTACATCTAGCTCTCCGTTCATTGGGTTACATACCTTGTTTTCCTTTACAATTCTACATTCCTTTATTAAATGTTCTAAACTTCCTTCTTTACAATTACTCAATTCGTATAGCCGTTTATCCTTTTCTAACAAATACCTATTTCCTCCATCCAGATTCCCACATCTGGCTTTTGCCACATGACTTATACAAATCCCCCTGATTTGCTTGCTTGCATACTCCTCCCTTCCAATCCCCATAATATCCTTATACCTAGGGTTGTACTGATCAAACGCTTTATTTAGAACTCTTATGATCGTTCTCTTGAAGATCATACCTTAGTTGATTAAATGAATTTTATTCGTAAATTTTTAATTAATATTTTGAAATAAGTTTTTTGGTTTCTTATAAAAATTTATAAATAACTCATCAGATAAACTTAAAACTAAATATATATTTTTCAGCAATCACATTGGATCAAGTGGGATAGTTATTGAATTGCATGGAAATGTTAAACCTTGCTCTACATTTGTAAGTGATTACGAAATCGGAGATATCTTTTTCAAAAAAAACAGTACAACTCTTCTACAGATTGGTAATAGTCTACTTGAAGGGAGAGTAACTAATTCAACAAAGTCTATAGTCATATTAAAAAAGGACAATGAAAATTTTATATCCACGAACAAACCAATATTTTTCAAAAATTTTGCTTACAGTATTGACTGCATCATCGATAAAAAATTGGTTTTCCGCAGTCGACCAAAACCTTTACATATCAAAAAGTTGTATTAAAATAAAATAAGTATATTAAAAATTAATGCACTTTTGAAGTTTTTATCATACACTATCAAAATCTTTTTTGGGCTACACCATAGTCAAATTGATTCCTAGGTCCTTAGAAAGAATTGTTGTATAGATATAAGTGTGTGTGTGAATATGTATAGATATGTACAAAAGAGTATTGGTGTGTATGTAAGTATATTCAAGAGAATAAAGCGTAGCTAGATCACATTCTGTTCCAAGTATTCACAAGTGTTTACTCTAATTATTTTAAATGAGGGTTGAATTTTTACAGCTGTTCCAAATATTATCGCCATTTATTCGTTATGCATGCCTAACATGACAACGTGTATATTCCTCTTGAATTTTTTTTACTTTATAAATCTACGCAATTTTATTGCAACAGTACTTTTGATTTTACAATAATTAAAAAAAACGATTTGCATTTGGAACTGGTAAATTTCTTTGTTAATTTTAAACAAAGTATTGCTACACCTGTCTTTGGCGTGCCCTAATTACGTATGCTATTCATAGTAAGATATGGACTTACTAAGATTTTTCCTATCAAATAACAGCCTAACGTGCAGTTGTAGTGATATATTCGTCAGGGAGGGTTAAAATCCCAGTGCAAAAATGCAACAGTATAGGTCACTGAAAAATTTATGGCTATTATCTGTTGAATATACAATTCATTTCGCGCATTCGCCCCTATATTATTACATGTAGAGCACGTTCTCGTATTTTACCGCCCATATGTGACGCCACGTAAACTACTAGATTTTGATGTCGCGTCGCGTACTCCTTTATAATAAATTTATAGTTCAGTTCGCTGCTACCCGACCAACAGGTAACACGCATTCTCTCTTTCTCTTTGAATAAACGATTTCACTATAAACCCGCCTACGTCTCCTTTATTTCCAAAAGGTTATGGGCCCAGGTAACGCGCAAAAGAGACTTATCTTAAGAAACGCTAGTCTTTAGATAACGAGACGGTAAAAACAGAAAGAGAAAGAACAGTTGCAGCCAACAAGAAAAAATGGCGGACAACACATCATACACAGTGCGATTCGAAATGCTATCCAGGGACAATTACGACACCTAGAAAATCCAAATGGAAGCATTGCTCGTCAAGAACGGTGCATGGAAGTACGTCTCTGGTGATTCAACGGAGCCGAAAATCGAAGGTACAGCGGAGGCACAGACCATAGCTCGAACAGCACGAGTGCAGTGGCTAGCCGAAGATCGAAAGGCGAAAGCAGACATTATATTGTCGATAAAGCCATTGGAGCTGAAACAAACCAGAGGCTGCGTCACATCGAAGGACGTCTGGCAGAAACTTGAGAATGTTGACGCATCCAAGGGGCTGGCTCGAAAAGCCACACTCCTCAAACGATTCACGCAGATGCGTATGCAGGAGGGTGCAGATTTTAAAGAGCATCTAAACGACTTCTTCGACAGTGTGGACAAGCTCGAAGCCATGGAGATTCAAGTAAATGGCGAGCTTCTATCCATTTTGCTGCTATACAGTCTCCCGAGCAGCTTCGAAAATTTTAGGTGCGCGATCGAGTCACGTGACGCTTTGCCCGATGCCGAATCGCTCAAGATAAAAACAATCGAAGAGTACTACGCCAGGCAGCAAAAAGACGACGACACCAGCACCATGTTTGCACAGTCCAAGAAGAAGCCCAACCAAAACAAAGGCGAGAAGAAGGACGAGGCCGATGCAAATACGTTAAGCAAGAACAAGAAAAAGTACAAGTGCGGCTTCTGCAAAAAAGCGGTACACAAAGAAGCCAACTGCTACGCCAAGAAAGCACACGCTAAGCCAGCGAAGACAGAGAAAGCCAATTTCTGTTTTACGGCGCAGGCCCGAGAAACGAGCGCAACGAATACCTGGTGCATGGACAGCGGTTGCACTTCGCACTCATGTAACACCAAGGACGCTTTCTCCAACCTCAAAGCTGTAAATGACCAACTCAGACTCGCCAGCGACGCCACTACGGTCGTAAAAGCAAAAGGTGATGTCAGAGTGAACGTCAGTAACAACGTGTGTGAAACAATGACTTTAAAAGACGCGCTTTACGTCGCTGACCTTCGAACTAACCTGCTGTCAGTGGCTAAGATCGTCGACGCAGGCAACGAGGTTGTTTTTAAGAAGAACTGCGCAGAAGCAAGAGATGCGAACGGAAACGTGACGATCGTCGCTGACCGTGTCGGAAATTTGTTCTGTATAGGTGGAAACATCGAGACGTGTGCACTGGCGAAGCCTCTTCAGGCGGACGTCTGGCATCGTCGACTTGGGCACTTGAACGCGCAAGACATGGCTTTGATGAAGCAGAGTAACTGCGTAGAGGGTCTCAACTTTCAATCCAACAACAGTCATGATCCGTGCGAAATATGCCTCGCAGGCAAGATGACCAGTCACGCTTTCTCCAGCTGAAAAAGTTCTGCCGACGAGTTTCTAGAGCTCGTCCATTCCGACGTATGCGGACCGATGCGAAACGCCACTATGGCAGGCAATCGCTGGTTAATCACATTTATCGACGACAAGAGTCGATGGTGTGCAATCTACTTCATGAAAAACAAAAGCGAAGCCTCCAAAAAATTTCAAGAATACAAAAATTACGCCGAAAATCAAGCAGGCAGGAAAATTAAGGCGCTCCAGTCTGACAACAAACGCGAATACGTGAACAACGCTCTCAAGAAAATACTCATGGACAACGGCATTCAGCATTGCACAACAGTTCCCCACACGCCTCAACAGAACGGTGTGGCTGAACGCAAGAATCGAACGCTCGTCGAAATGGCGAGGTGCATGCTGATCGAGTCGGGCTTGCCGCCTTCGTTCTGGGCAGAGGCTATCGCGACGGCCAACTACGTGCGTAATCGATGCCCGACGAAAGCTATTTCTCACGGCACGCCGTATCAGATCTAGAATGTCAAACGCCCTAACATCGCACATATGCAACCTTTCGGATGCAGAGCGTATATACTTGATAAATCACCAACCAAAGGTAAATTCGATGCCAGAGAGATCCCCGGAAAATTTGTTGGTTATACGGAAACGGCAACTACTTTTCGCATCTGGATACCGAGCGAACACAAAGTTTACAACTCAAGGGACGTGAAGTTCTTACCAGGCGCCGATCCGGATGATGAAGTCAAGCCGACCGACAAAGCTGAGGACTTCTGTGACTCCCTGGACATCGAACTCCATTCTCGAGATAACTCCAATGTCAGACAAAATGATCGTAAGCACGGGAACGTGCTGGGCGAGGAGGCACCTTTTCGTGGATTCAGCAGGGACGAGGTTCATGCCGGATCTCTTTCCAGCGCCGGTATCGAGGATTTAATCCACCGGAGCAACGTCCCGTCGAGCACATACGAGGGACCACCCAAATCGGACGACATGTAGCCTAACGCTGCGGAGAACGGGGACGTTGACGCAGCGGAGGACGATAGTCCAAGGGTGGGGTGCTTCGTCATGGTCACCACTGAGATTCCATTGACGAACGCCATGAACGGACCAGACAGCTCAGAGTGGCTCGACTCTATCCACGAGGAGACAAAGAGCCTCGTTAGCAACGACACTTGGGAACTCGTCGAAAAGCCAGCGATCGGTAGAGTGCTTGGCTGCAGGACAATCCTACGAAACAAATTCGGGGCAGATGGCTCGCTAATTCGCCGAAAGGCAAGAGTCGTCGCTCAAGGTTTTTCTCAAGTGCCAGGAGTGGATTTTATCGAGACTTTCGCTCCAGTCGCCAGACTCGAGTCTTTGAGATTGCTTCTCTCCTTGTCTGTCAAGTACGACCTAAACGTATCTCAGCTAGATATCGCCACCGCTTACCTACACGGTGACGTGGATACTACTGTGCACATGAGGACCCCAGAATTGCTCGAGGTGACGCTGACGGAGATGGTGAAGGCGGAGAAGAACCCTGACTTGGCGGAGAAAGCCAAAGTCATGCTGAGACAAGGTATGCAGACTCAAGAAAGCGATTTACGGACTTCGACGAGCCGTCTTTTCCACTGGACTGCTGCCAAACGCGTGCTACGTTACCTAAAAGGAACCATCGACCAAAAGTTCGTCTACAAGAAGGACAAACGAGGAGTCTCTTCATTCGCCAACGCTGACTGGAGAGGATGTATCATTGACCGTCGATCATACTCAGGCTACCCCTTCATTCTTTCCGGAGCTGCTATATCCTGGTCTTCACGTAAACAGAAGACTGTCGCCCTATCATCAACTAAGGCCGAGTACATGAGTCTCACGGAAGCTAGCAAGGAAGCGATCCATCTTATACAGTTTTTGCGCGAACTCAAGCGCCCCGAACTGGCTAAGATCGTGATCTTCAACGACAATCAATCTGCTGGGAAGCTCGCATACAACCCTGTCTTCCAAGCGAGATCTAAACACATAGACATACGACATCACTTCATAAGCGGTGTTCTTCAGGATCATCCAATCAAGGTGGAGTACCTTCCAACGGACGAGATGACTGCAGATGTTTTAACCAAGCCTCTGAGTTCGCCGCCGCACGTGAGATGTTCTAAAGGACTTGGACTAGTTAAATCTAAATCTAATTTTTGCCGTCTTTAATTCTCTGATTGTGTTTATTTCTTTTTACGCGGAATCTCATTGTGGGGGCGTGTTGAATATACAATTCATTTCGCGCATTCGCCCCTATATTATTACATGTAGAGCACGTTCTCGTATTTTACCACCCATATGTGATGCCACGTAAACTACTAGATTTTAATGTCGCGTCGCGTACTCCTTTATAATAAATTTATAGTTCAGTTCGCTGTTACCCGACCAACAGGTAACACTCATTCTCTCTTTCTCTTTGAATAAACGATTTCACTATAAACCCGCCTATGTCTCCTTTATTTCCAAAATTATCTTTATCCGTCGAATAACCACATAATTCATACAATTGGTACAGCAATCGTTATTAAGTTATTTCTTTATTAATGGCTAAGTAACTGGATGAAAAACAAATCCTCCTTTTTTTACTTAACTTTAAAATATTAATCACTCTTGAAACTTCATAAAATCTTTATATAATGCTTAAGTAATTTCTTATTAATGTATTTGTATAGAAAAAATTGTATCTTTATAAGTATTTAGACTGATACATCAGCTAAAAAGGGACTGGTTGATAAAATAAGTATATATATAATGTAATTTAAATGCAACGACTATTATTTTGGAATTTATTATTTGGGATTTTATTATTTCATATACATTGATAAGATTCTAACATTGACTTAATTTCATTTAAACTTATAATTTGAATTATGATTTTCTTATATTTCAACTCTTTCTTTTTAAAGGTTATTCTTTACATGCCAGATTTGTTATTATTGAAAGTTAGTGTAACTTATTTTTATCTGTTACTGTACATTGTATTTCTAAAATTTACCTTTTTGGAGTTTCTTAAAAACACAATATACGATTATTAATTACACAATTATTCTTATAGTGGGCCGTAAACAGCCGCGTGAAGTGGAATGCGTTACGAAAAAACGAAAAAACGTAGCCTCTCACCCTCCGGCCCAAGCCCTTTCCTTAATCCCCTCTCTTATACATTCCCTCCCGCTCCATCTCTCTGTTTCGCAGCGCACGCCACTATCCTGTGTTCTGCTCTGATGTTTACTTTGATAACATACTCCAAAATGTCTTTTAAAGTGCTCTGCTCTTACATCACCTTTCCCACAATTTTAACAAATATTTTTTTGAACGTTTTTTTCATGATTTTTCAAATGTCTCTGTAAGTGATAATTTGTTTTAAATCATTTCCCTCATTCAATACACTTATAATTTTTATAATTGTTTTGGCATTCCTTTGTGTAATGCAAATAGTTTTTCTTCTCTAATATTATAATTCTACATAGATCACATGCAAAAAATTTTTTTTTGTAAATTTTTTCGTGTGATGATAAACACTCTTGATTTTAAAATTTTGAGTTACATTTGTCACACTGATAAAATTTTGCATCCATGATAGTGTATCTGAAAACATATTACATAAAACGGATTGTTTATGATTTTATAAATCTGGTTACTAGACGGTACTGAAATTTGCTTTTTTGATGAAAGAAAAAATTTGCAAGAAAGTATAAAAATAGTAATAGTTTTTCTGTTACTCTAAAATTTCATTCCAAACAATATTTTTAATTTCAAATTTGTTTTCTGATTCAATTTGGATAAAAAATTTTTTTGGATTTCTACATCTAGACAATGCAACATATAAT
>NW_019379618.1:393768-477039 GCF_000648655.2 Copidosoma floridanum | reverse complement strand
AGAGAAAAAGGTGTTTCGTCCCGAGAGCACGCCAGGACTCATCAGTAAGGCTGATGACGTGCTCCCTGCCTTAGACACAGGAGAGGTGTGGGCTCAGATTGACTCGATCGCGCTTATATACTAATCGTGCGGGAAATCCACCGCTTGACGGAAGCGAACTATTAGGGGCTTTGGCCACCTGGCGAGTAGAGTCTGAAGCACGAGAGATGTGAGACGCCACATCACTCCCCGCCCAGTCACGACGGGAGGAAGTGACGATATGAGTGTCGAGGGTGTGAAGGCATGAGAGGGAGAAAGATGTTGAGAAGTCTCGTTGAATCTCCGGGTCATCCACGCTCCGTTGCGAGAGATGCGGGGCATGTTGCCGTGCGTGCACGAGTTGTGCGATGTGCGAAAATATGTGCGTCGTTGAGCGAAGTGTTGTGGGATTAGCTGCGTTGCGTGTACCCAGCATGGAGGATGCGGAGATGCGTGATAGTATATCAGAAGGTTGCAAGCATTTTGCTTGTTCGTTGTCGGGGTCACCACTGTAGCGAATGTGGTCAACTACTTGAGAGAGAAAAAGGTGTTTCGTCCCGAGAGCACGCCAGGACTCATCAGTAAGGCTGATGACGTGCTCCCTGCCTTAGACACAGGAGAGGTGTGGGCTCAGATTGACTCGATCGCGCTTATATACTAATCGTGCGGGAATTTCACCGCTTGACGGGAGAGAATTATTAGGGGCTTGGCTACCTGGTGAGTAGAGCCTGAAGGACGAGAGATGTGAGACGCCACATATTCATATTACGTTTTAAAATACAAATCAATGTGTAAATACGTTATGATTCAATAGTTTATCATGCAATTATGCTGCCATCAATATTTTTCTTAAACTGGAAGAATCTGTCTAAAATCTCCTCCTTAAATAGGTTATTTATTAGCATAGTGGATATTTCTATTACATAAATCACGTATCGCACTTTTAACTACTGCTAAGGCTTTTGTTGGTATCATAAAAGCCTTGTCCCATATGATTAAATCTACTCCTCTTAATTTTTATTTTCATTCAAATTCCAAGAATAAATTTTCTATACTGTTTAAGTCTCACTGTAAAAAAAACTTTCTTCAATTGGTAATTTTTTTTTTCAAGTAATTTTGATGCTATACCAGTCCATGTCGTTGATAAAAAATTTTTTTAACGAGAAATAAAATAATAAATTAACGTTTTATGTATAAATGTTATTCTTAAACCTCCTGGGCCATCAACATAAAAATTTTATCTTTGAAATCACATATAATTTTAAATATCTGCGTACAAAGAACAATTTTTTTTATATATCAACTTTTGAGTATGTGCGTAAATTAATAAATAAAGTATTTCACTGATACTTGAAAATTGAAAGGTTAGCGCGCACGGGCAAAGCTCCAACAGTGTATACATAAATGTATATATAAGTGAGGCTTCGACACCTGCGCGCTTCGCGTTCCTACCTCCTAGTACTTCTACCCCGGAATAAGAGTTGTGTAATTGTATGCGTACTTGATTTTAATATTAAATTATCAGTCACGTGATTTCATACTTTTAAATGTAATTGTGTATTGCATACAAATATTTTTATGAAAAAAAATAGAATTTCCGAAACTCAAAGTGAATCAAAAAGTTTCGTTGAAATGTATGATATTTTGTGACAATTATGATGTGTGAAATCTGGAATCTGACTTATAATATTTAAAATGATTTGAGTAATTTAAATTTTACACTTTTGTCAGGTAATAATAACACCGGGCGTTACGACTTATTACAACATAAGAGTGTCAGGATACGGAAAAATTAAAGAAAATTATGAAGAAAAGTAATCATAATATCATAAAACGATATTTTCAAAATAATGTAAACATCACAATTTCTACTAAAAAAAAAAATGTGGAGTGTCACGAATTGTAAAATAAGATAAAAAAATTATTAGTTCGGAAAAAAGTAAGTCAACAAATGGAACGTATACAAATAAAAATGTTATACACAAAGAACAAAAATGTATGAAAAAAGCCATTATAGCAAACGTTTTTCTACAGAAGTAAGGCCATTATATATATACTAGTAGGGCTAACGCGCCCCCTGCGCGCTCCGCGCGCCAACCCCCCACTAACAGATTGAGTAGACAAATTAACGACATTACTCGTGTATTTATCAATGCAGGCTGGAAACTAGTTCACAACAGCAGAATACGTGACTCACAAAGGAGTTGATAAAACATATGATTAACTTAACATAATTAAATTAACATAAATATTAATTTTCCAACAGTATTTTAAAATAATATTAGAGAGGGTCTTCCATTACACGAACTAAAATTAAAAATAAATGCTCTAGTAGTGTTAATAAGAACTTTAAGTATATCAGACGATCTTTGTAGAGGCAACATAATTAAATTAACATAAAAATTAATTTTCCAATAGTATTTTAAAATAATATTAGAGAGGGTCTTCCATTACACGAACTAAAATTAAAAATAAATGCTATAGTAGTGTTAATAAGAACTTTAAGTATATCAGACGATCTTTGTAGAGGCACAAGATTAAAAATAACAAAATTATTGAAGTATAATATAGAAGCAGAAAAAATGATGGGAGAAAAAAAAGCAAAGTTTATATTCCTAAAATAACATTGAATACTGGCACCTTATTATCATTACCTTTTGTCTTCTATAGAAAACAGTTTCCCTTTGTATTAGCATGTTCTATATTTATTAACAAATCAGGAAAACAGAGTTTTGATTCTTTATGATTGTATATTAAAAAACCTTTATTCTCATACGGACAATTATACGCTGCTTTATTAAGATGTAAGAATCAAAAAAGAATTTTTATTGAAATTGCATCCGAGAATAAATCAGAAATTAAAAATATTGTTTAGCTAGAAATTTTTCAGTAATTCAAAAATATGTAACTTTGAAGATTGTCACATTTAAACAGATGTATGTTAATTCATAAAAATCAAGAAAAACAAATATGTGAAAAATGTGGAAAGGGTTTTAAAAGAACAGATGGGTTAAAACGACATATGAAATGTCACAACATTAAGCTAACAGAATAAATAATTGTTTCAAAAGCTTAATTGTGTTTGTCTATTTAATTATACCTCCTCCTGAATTCTGTCTTTTTGTTAATAAACTTATTAGGTGATCAAGAATTTTATATTTGGGTAAAGTAGAAATGGACCAGAAAAAGATTTGAAATGTAAAAGTTCAATCAAGTTAAACAATTAATGGTACTTCAGAGACATATAGTGAGTAAGGGGAAGCGAATAAACAGAGGGAGACCTATGATCAGTGACTTGGAAAATCCTAAAAACGAGGTATGACTTGGGTATGACTAAATTACACATACTTTTTAAGATTTATGATGGTAAAACATAAAATAAATAAGTGGTTTTTGGGGTGGTGGTAGAGGGGGAGGAGGAAGGGGAACGAGGAGGAGCTGAGAAGAAGCGGGGGGGAGTGGGGGAGAGGTTACGCAAATATAATTTGATCAAAAATAACGTTAATACAAGCAAATAACTATGTGAATCGAGAAGGAGCTGAGGGGGAGCTGAAGGAGAGCGGGGGGGCGGAGACTCACTTTCGTTAATACAACTATATAATATAGGGATATATATATATATGATAGCTATAGATATAATTCCAACATGTGAATCACGGAAAATAGTGTGTCACCCTCACTGAAACCCGTGTTTCAAATTTTTTCCTCATAGTAGACGACATGACGAGATCAGTGACTTAAAAAACTCTAAAAATGAGGTATGACTAGGGTACTAAATTGCGTATATTTTTTAACATTTATGATCGTAAAACATTAGATAAATAAGTATTTTATTGGGGGAAGGTGGAGGGGGAGCAGAGGGAGTGGGGGTGGAGCTCACTTAAATATAATTTGATTAAAAATGACGTTAAAACAAGCAAATAACTACGTAAATCGAGGGGGAGCTGTGGAGGAGCTGAGGGGGAGCGGAGGGGGCTGAGACTCACTTTCGTCAATACAACTATATAGTATAGGAAGATATATGTGTGTGTGTGTGCGTGTGTGTATTCAGAGAAAAACGCATAAAGGAAGGTTGATGGACCAATCTCATCGTACTTTATGCAAATTTCTAGAGTCTATAGATATATCTAGCACCATTGGTAGTCTGGCGTCACAGCTATCAGCCTTATGTTAACGAAGCATGTAAACTCTATATCCTGTTAAAAAAATATTACCCCAGAAGAAATTGATACACTTATTTTTAATAAAATTTTTTACGTACATAGTTCATTAAATAACTTCCCATCATTTACAAGAGCTTTTGAGACTTGATCATATAGAAAGAGCTGAAACTCTGATGTTGATGGTAATGACTATCTTACGACCATACATTGTAATTACACGCTTAACATTAGTCACTGGGTACTTTTTTTTAACCTCTAGATCTGACAACTTCTTCGTTGGCAGCTAGGTATTGCCTACAATACGGTTAAGTAATGTAAAATTCATTTTTTAGGATAATGATTATACATTAGTTAAAACGTTACCATAAGGTAGTAAGCATAATACTTACAACAAAAAGAGCGGTTATTAAAGTATTGGATGCTTGCAGGGAGACTGTCTGTCCTTACGCTTGCTGGACAACCGAATGATCTCTGGAGCTGAACTAAGCTGCTTATATACCCGCTCGAGTCTTGCCCCCACTTCTTTATTCTTTTGAATTACTTTTCTCACTATTTTACCTTCCATATTATCTACCCTTTCTTCATTGACTTTTCCTACCTTTTCCCATTCCTCATTGACTTCCCCCACTTTTTTCCTCTTCATGGGTATCTGAAGCATAGCTCCATCTTTGTCATCTGGAAGGAGATGACGCTTGTCAAGTGATAAAATGAAATGAGCTAGAGGATGTAGCTTTTCTTTTTTCTCCTCTTCTTCTCCTTCCACTTTTCCCACCTCCATTTTTTTTCCCATCACGTTTCCCTCCATTTCTTTTCCGACCTTGTCTTCTAGAGAGATATAGCCCCATGAAAGCGTATCTGTGTTGTCTGGAAGTAACTGACGTTTGTCATCTTGCGGGCTAAGAGCTATTTTCCGCTGTTGCTCTGTACAGACAATGTGTAACCTAGAGCGGATATTGTTTTGCTGTCATATAACTGTAGACTTATCAAAGAGACGGTTCCAGTAGTCTTTAAAGCCGGTTTGGGTCTTCATAACAGCTCATTTAAAACCCTTTGCTTTCTTAATTAGCTTCTCATTTTGCACACGGATGCAATACATTTTACTTCGTAATCCAATGACTTCCATCATGACGTTGCCACAACATTCATCCGTCATCAGCCTAATGACTTTCTTGTTTACCAAGGGTAGATTGAACTGATTATTCAGTGGATAATCTAATACATCGAATCTCTCGATGTCTTGTCTATCATAATATTGTAGACATTTTGTCCGCAAATCTCATATATCAAGCTTTCAGTGTCAGTATACAGCAACTTACGTTTGTCAAATCGTTGACTCATATATGAATAGTGGAAGTCGTATACGAGAGTCTTTGATACATCGAGTACACTCAAACCAATATAAATTGGTTTTCTCACACTAATCTCCGTGCGTGTAAGTTGAATAGCCAGAAGATTTTCTGCAACGATTGAGCGACTGTGGAAGTTTGGTCGAGCAATGAGTGTTTCCGCACTATAGCGCCCTTTCCACTTGTTCACTAGCTAGGCTTCTACTCGTTTACGCTCATTCTCCATGGTCTTACCGTACACGGCGTTAATCATAAATTAAAAAAAAAGCTTTTTAAACTCATTTTTACTCTGCTTTTTTTCACCGTATTGAGATCTACGTACAGTTTGAGCCATAAACTTTTTCGAAAACGTAGAACTCTATGAACTTTTTTAAGTATGAGTCCATGTGTTGTAGATTGCTTTAATGCTTTGTAATGTATGCCGTAGCGCTTTTTATCATACAAAGTCGTCATGAGCTTTTGCCACTTGGAGTGAGGCGGAGCCATATGTTGTGGGCTGAGAGGTAAATCCTTATGATCATCATAGATAACTGTTGGATACCCTAAATCTACTTTTAGTAAGGTTCCATAACAGTCATCTGGTACATTGAGAAAGTTTGACTCCGTGATATGACCAACCCATTGAAAATCTCCTTTGGGTATTGCCCACCCATACAAGGTGTTTGCATCAAAGTACATGAGGTATTTGTCCTCTTTCTTAGGATTATAATCTTTCCCCATGTATTTATTGTTAGCTTTGGCGTAGCGGTTACAGCATTGACTTACACCATCTCTGATGCCTTTCTATACGAATAGGAGCATGGTGGTAGGAGCATTTCGATAAATGGAAAATTAATATCACTGCCCTTTAAATGCTTCGTGAATGAAATGTATTCCTCCTTATTTTCATCGATAAGGTTGACTCGTCCCTTAAAGTCTTCATGATGATGGAGTGTGAGTCGTAACCTGTAAGGTTGCGAAAGATCACTAGTATAAATCTTGAATTCTGGTAGTTGATGTTGCAACTTTCATGTGCAGCACCTCTAAATTTTCCAGTCAGANGTTCAGTGAAGCTGACTTGTCAATATTCAAATTGCATCCGAGAATAAATCAGAAATTAAAAATATTGTTTAGCTAGAAATTTTTCAGTAATTCAAAAATGTGTAACTTTGAAGATCGTCACATTAAAACAGACGTATGTTAATTCATAAAAACCATGAAAAACAAATACGTGAAAAATGTGGAAAGGGTTTTAAAAGAACAGATGGGTTTAAATGACACATAAAATGTCGCAACATTGAGCTAACAGAATGAATTATTGTTTTAATAGCTTAATTGTGTTTGTCTATTTAATTATACCTCCTTTTGAATTCTGTCTTTTACTTAATAAAGTCCTCAAGTAATCAAGAATTTTATATTAGGGTAAAGTAGACATGGACCAGAAAGAGATTTCAAATGTAAAAGTTCAATCAAGTTAAACAAATAATGGTACATCAGAGACACATGGTGAGTAAGGGGAAGCGACAGAGGGAGACCTATGATCAGTGACTTAAAAAATCCCTAAAAACGAGGTACGACTTAGGTACTAAATTGCGTATATTTTTTAACATTTATGAAGGTAAAGCATTAGATAAATAAGTATTTTATTTGGGGGGAGGTGGAGGGGGAGCGGGGGGGAGCTCACTCAAATATAATTTGATTAAAAATGACGTTAAAACAATCAAATAACTACGTAAATCGAGGGGGTGCTGAGGGCTGAGACTCACCTTCGTCAATATAACTATATAATATAGGGAGATATGTATATTTAACAGTTAAAAAAAATCATCAGAATTGTTTATAAGAGATTAAGGTGTCATGTGATAACCTTGACCTTGAATTTTTTAATTATAAAAAGCTTTTTTTCACTTATGACATTAGCAATGAATAATGCGGAATCATTTCAATAGTTGATTTCATTTATCATTAAACAGACTTAGAGCTATTGAAAATACTTTCTTATGTTTTCAACTATTAAACTTTTATCTTTTACTTTGCCAAAATTTTGTACAATAACATTCACTATGTTTATATTTTAGAATACTACTGTTAAAATTTTGTAACAAAAACTTGGGTAAAACGAAATAAAATTTAAAATAATTTAACGATAAGTTGACTAAACATAGTGTCTTCTAAAGACTCGAAGCGTTTTTTATTTTAATTGATTGTAAATCGCTTCAACATTGCAGAATCTTGTGAAATGTTAAGAACAGTTAATAAGATACTTCATTGTACATTTAAATATGCTTTAAGTTTAGTGGAACACGATTTCTAAGTTTATAATATTCTGAAAGCAGCATGTAACCTTATGCTGCCATGCCAATTGAGAAAGTTTTTTGCGGGGTTTCTAATGTCTAAAGATATTTTAATTAAGAATTATATACTGAAAAATTATAGAATTAAAAATTAAAGTAATTTTTTATTGAAGATCTTTAAAAAGAGAAAAAATGCTTTAATGTAGCTCTATTCAATTTTCAAATTTTAAGAAAATTAAAGATAATATCGGAAAACGCCTTCGATTGACAAAAGATTTTTAAAACTACTATTAAAAATCAAAGAAGAAAAAATTGAATAATTGCACGTGCACAATAAATAAGAAACAATTGTTGTTCATTCCGATATTTTTAGTGAAATTTTAACTTTCCAATTAATACCGTTATACATACTTCTTATAACAAGTATACTTCCTCTTTCAACAATAATATTCTATATCATAAAGGAGAGCATGCAATTCACAGCATAGATCATGCTACTAACTAGGGTGTTGATAAATTTGACAGTAGTATTTTTATAAATTTCTAAACAGTATTTGTAAAGCCTTATTCATTGATATTTTAATTGATATTTTAATATAAAATGAGTAAACTAATCAACTTATTGAGGATAAGGAATACAAAAAAACCAGCAAGCCATAGCACTACTCGAAGGGTAATGTAAAAATGCGTTAACAAATTATATAGATAAAATAATTATTAAGGGATTATGTATATCCCTATATTGTATAGTTCTTTGTGTGGAGCATCCCACAGACCCCCCACATATCAGCTAAAATTCAACCGTTTTTAAGTTTAATTTATCATTTTCAACTTTTTCCTGAACCCCCCACAGACCCCACATCATTTTTCTTGTCCCTCCACAGCCCCCCACACTATACTTTTGGTCTCTCAAACCTTCTTACACCATTTTTCTTGTCCCTTTACAACATCCTCTATTAACTATAAATCATTCCTCTTTTCAAGATGTTTAATTATACTTAGTTTTAAAAATTATTATTTTCATCTCTTCTTCCACACCGCCTAGGAGGCAAATAGATGGACTTTATACATATTGATGAAATACAAAGTTTATGTAATAATATTAATAAATCATATAATAAAAATCGCAATATAATCACCAGAAAGTTATTTTCATTCATTAACAAGTCCAAAGTTCTTGGTGCATTCAACTTTCTTTGTGTTACTATTATTTTGAAAAAATATAATATTCATTATTTCTTATTTGACGCAACTACATATACAAATTAAAACGTTACATAATTATTCAATAATAATAACCGTGGAAGTATCGTCTAATTTAGCAAGGTTAAGTGAATAACCTATTAAATTTAGCTATATCATAACCACAAACAGATGGAATTTTCACCTATTCGTTCGTCGTATGTATATTATAAAATAATAGTTGTTGTTTTATTATTTTGTAAATCAATACATTAAAGTTTAGTTTTTCAACTGCAATTTAGAATATTAATGATAATAAAAGTAACCAAACGTTTTAAAAACAGTTATAACAAATTATCATAAACTATTAGAATATAAGTTTTGTTAAAAAAATTAGAGATTTTTAACGCTGCTACATTCAAGATTAAATTTTTTTAACAAAAAAGTATCATCATTCAGACCCAGCATATCATTAGCACGCGCACGAGCTCTACATGCACGTACACATAAGTATATTTTCATGCGTGCTGGTGAATGATCCCATCCAAACGCTAGTCTAGGGGACAAGCCGATACTAGGAAAGAGCGGATACGCTCGTGCAACAGCACGGCTGACCTGCGACCTCTTATGCTCACCACACGTACGGTACTTCCTCTTTACGGCAGCCGCCCTTGTACTTTTGCACTTGTACTTTTGTTGCAGCCGTACTTGGAAGGGGGAGTCCCATACCCTCGCACTACAGCTCCCCCCTCATTGAGCTAGAACTCTCACATTACTCCCCCCCCCCCTAGGAAAGTAAAGAGGTAAACCAGAACCCTCCTAGTATACCTACTATCTACAATTGTTGTTTTATGGTAACACAGAAATTGAATAATGTAATCTCCTGTTTAATAAATATTAAAAATCTACACATAATATTTAAAAGAATCAATATTTATGTTTAAAAATTAAAATTTAAGTATTAACAAATTTATGTGTTTGACAAAAAAAAAGTAATAATAATAATGGACTTTCTTTCAAATGGCCAGTTTTCATAGCTAATAGGTGATCAAAAATTCATGATTTGACTCCAAATGCTAAGTGGAATTATATCACGTCAAAGCAAAATCCAGCTGATGTAGCTTCTAGAGGTGTTCTTCCGTGCCAATTGCTGAATTAAATATTATGGTTTCAGAGCCCTAAGATTCTTCATAAATTGCACTCTAACTATCCAGAGTTTGGAGTAGAAATGATTGCCCCAACCTCTATAAATGTAAATAGTTCAATACCTTCTGTAAATAGTCTTGTAAATAATTCTGAGTCTTTTTATATGACTCTATTAACTCGTTGTTCCAAGTGGGAACGGTTGCTAAGAGTAACAGCATATTGCCTTCGTTTTACATACCGTTGTTTACATAAAGTTAAACAAAAGAATTCATATTTACCTACAGCTGGAAATCTTAAGCCCCCTTTACTGGCTAGTTTGAAGTTTATTAACTTGTATTCTTTTATTGAAGTTGACTCGATTCACCTTTCAACATCAGAAATTGATTGTGCTAGACTGTGTCTAGTTTATCAGCATCAACAATGTCACTTTTCCGCTAAGTTCAAGGTACTAACTCAAAATCAAGATCGTAGTTTAGAAGATAGCTTACCACTACTTCGATCTAGCCGTTTGCTTAATCTTACGCCGTTTATAAACTGCGGATTGATAAGAGTTGGTGGTAGATTGAGTAGAGCCTTACTTTATGACGATGCCAAACATCCCTTGATACTAACAGATAGAGATCAGTTGACATTTATGCTCATTAACTATTATCACAGATTAACTTTACATGGTGGAGTACAGTTGACGATTATTACACTCCGTCAAACGTACTGGATTGTAAGTGGTAGACGGACTGTAAGAGCTGAGCTTACTCGTTGCATCACTTGTAAAAGATATAAGTCTAAATTACAAACTCAGTTAATGGACGACTTGCCTTGTTCTCGTGTAACTCAGAGTCCTCCTTTTCAAAAATCAGGGATCGATTATGCTGGCCCCTTTCCAATACGCTAGTCAAAACACAAGGGTAAAGGAACTTTCAAGGGTTACATTGCAGTTTTCATCTGCATGTCAACTCGTGTACATTTTAAAGTTGTAGAGGATTATACAAAGGAGGCCTTTATAGCTGCCTTTCACAGATTTATTTCTAGACGTGGCCACTCCACATATTTATTCAGTGATCATGGCACGAATTTCATCGGTGCTGATACTGAGTTGAAAAGAATGTTGGTAGAACGTAGTCGTGACCCTAATTTTGCCTATGAATTAGGTAAATCAGGTACACAGTGGCACTTCATTCCTGCTTCTGCTCCATATTTTGGGGGTTTGTGGGAATCAGCAGTCAGATCCGCTAAACATCATTTGAAGCGTGAAGTTGGCGATCAGATTTTGACAGTAGTTGAATTTTCTACTTTATTGTGTAGAATAGAGGCATGCCTCAACTCTCGGCCCTTGGCTCGCCTAAATGATGATTCCTCTGAACTTAATCCTCTTACTCCTGCTCATTTCTTGATCATGAGGTCTTCATTTCTTGTGCCAGAGCCCGATATTTCTTCTAAAAAGGTATCGCCACTTAAACGCTGGAAGCTAGTGACACAATCTCTCCAAGTCTTCTGGAAAAGGTGGTCACTTGAATACCTTTCCACTTTACAAAGTCGTTGCAAGTGGTTGAACCCTCAACGCTCGGTTAAGCCTGGTGATCTCGTGCTCATAAAAAACGAGTCTTCTCCACCTGGTAAATGGCCTTTAGGCATGGTTGTTGAAGTCTATAAGGATGCCAAGTCTCTCGTCAGAGTCGTTAAGATTAGAACCGTTTTATCTAGTTTTGTAAGGCCAATACACAAACTACTATTATTGCGTACCGTATCTGAACTTGAGTCAGGACACAATAATACTTAGTCTTATTTAGATCAATTTATTTTCTTTTTATTTACTATTATGATTATTAAATCTCACATCTAAAAGTCACAAACCTTGCGAAAATATACATAAAATTATCAGTAATTTGTTTATTATGTTTTTTTTGATTTTTTAAATTATTTGCTGTTGTACGTGGAAAGCGTTCCATTGCTTTATTCATACGGTACTTAGTTTTATATTATTCCATCCTCCTGTCCATCAATCTTGGGACCATGTAAAACATGAGTATTACTGATTGTTACCGGCTGAATGTCATTATGTCATCAAAGAAAAAACTTTCATTATTTAGAATTTTTGTAAGTGGAATGCGATCCACCCTTTTGTCCTTCTAAGATTTAATATTGATATCCATTCGTTACACTTCTGTCTATCAATCTTGGGACTATGTGCAACATCAGTAACATTATACTGATGCAAATAGAAAATTTAGTTTATGAGATTTGAAATCTCGCGCTTTAGGATATTCTCTTACCTATAAGGGCCAATCATAAGCGTGCACGCGTCCATTAATACACCAATAGACTCTGTTTATACTTACCTTTGTCCAGCAGCTTGCTACTGCTGCGGTTATCGTCAGTCAGCCTCATACGCCCGTTTCGGTAAGTCGCTTTGCGCTCGTGTTTATAATTTTCACGTGTATCGTTTTTATGTGAGATTTCTGTGACGAAAAACGATTCACATTTTCGATTGACACAAAATTTCTCCGTCTGACTCATAAATTAGTTCTTCCTTTTTTTTATCTTGCAAGTAAGTAAGCATTATGACATGTTAAAGTAAAATTAAACAGAGAGATTGTTTTTTTATAATAAACGACTAAAGTGTTTAAAAGTGTGTTGTGCATTTATTATTGTGTCCTTTTTTTTACATAATTTTCACGCTCTCCCAAATCCGGCGTGCGATATAAATTATACAGTCCACTATCTTACTGAGTTCAATTTCGAACAATTATCTTATAGCCAAACTGTATTTATCTATCTATGAGATTTAGGGGCTTTTATGTTACAATTTTGATGCAAAAAAAATTACTTGTGGCTTTTAATCAATATTTAGAAGAAAAATACACAAGATGTATTTTTTATTCATAAATGTAATAGCTTTTAATTTATTGCCATAAGTATTGCCAACTTATCTGTAAGAATTATTGAGTAAATTAAACAAATTACGTAAAAATCTCTTTCCAAAGGATAATTTCTATTTCAGTATTTATTTAACCTTTCTACATAAACAAATAAATTATTTTTATCTTTGCATCCTGAAAAAGCAACATATAATTGACCATGAGAAAATATAGATTTTTTAAAATACAAACCTATATTATCAAAACTTTAACTATAGGATTTGTTTATTATCATAGCAACTGCCACAACGATTGGAAATTGTTTACGATACAAAATAAAAGGTGATGTTGAAGAGTTTCCTGTGTCTAAAGTTATTTTTTAATTAAAGACTTCATTTTTAATTTTTCCTCCAGTTATTATTTCTCCTTTTATATTATACTGTAATGATTTCGTGATTCGTAAACGTGTTTCATTACACAGTCCATCTAATTTACTTAAATTTCTAAGTAGCATCACTATTGTATCAATTTTTAAATGAAGTTTATAAGGTGGTCATCCTTCACAAATATTTTTCAACATTTCTACCGGAAAATTTAAATAAATATTATCGTCCGATTTATCAACCCCTCAATAAGTTGCGTTATCTATACTACAGTAAGTTTTAATTCCTTTAGTTAATTTTTTAAGAATTTTATTATTCAAATAAGAGGTGTACTCGTTATTCAATGTAAGTATAACACTATTCATCGAACAATTGAAGATATTAGAAAATATTTAAGAGCGTGCATCGTTTTAGATCCAATTATTAGTAATGATACAAATTTTAAATTTCCCTTTCCCAATTTCTAATAATAATTTTGGAAATCCTTTATCATTAGAACGAATATCGATTTCTTATTTAAAAAGTTCGAATGATTTCCATGAAAATGAAGATTTAATAGTTTGTTCAAGTATAATTTTTCTATTACAGCTTTTTATCACTGGGAGAATCTGACGAAAATCACCTCCTAAAATAATTTATTTACTTCCAAAATATTTTTCAGTATTACATAAATCTCTCAAGGTTCTGCCTACTATTTTCAATACTCTTTTTGGAATCATTAAAGCCTCATCCCAAATAATTAAATCAACTTCTCTTAATTTTTGTTTATCTGACTCGAATCCTAAAAATGCACTCTATATTATTAAGATCTAAAGGAAGTCTACAAGTTCTATTACTGATTATCCCCTTTGGAAGCAAAACTGATGCTATGTCAGTCCATGCCATTAACATGATTTTTTTTATTTTGAGAAAAAAAAAATTAATTAACGTTTTATATAAATAAGTTTTTCCTGACCCTCCAGGACCATCTATAAAGAAAATATTATTTTTTTGTTCGCAAACAACATGAAATATATTTTTCTGGTCATTATTCAAACTTTTATGCCTCAAGTTAAACATTTCTTTATTGAAATGTATTTCATCATCTATATTTTCTTTTTTTTGGTGTAGGTAAATTGAAGCATTTGCATGATTTATCTTCTGATTCTAAAATTTAGTCAATATGTAAAAAAGCTAAATTATCTTTATTATTAGGCGAATTCTCTGTAAAAAACTCTTTGTATTTTTTCCATATTTCATTACCTTGAACGTTTTCTGAAATTAAAAACCAAGTAAAAAATTATCCTTATTGATATAGAAACATACTAGAGCAATTGCTTTTTTGAAAATGACATCGATTTTTTCATCATTGTCTTTTAAACCCATTGCATTTCCAGTATCTTTAAAAGTTTCATAAGTTAATCCTTTATATGTTTTAATGTCTTCGAACGATGTCGAACCCGTTACTTTATGTTATACAAGTTTTAAAAAAAAATGTTCATGATTTTTTGGAGATAAAATGTTTAATCTATCTATTGCAATATTTTTTAATACATTTTTTTTTCTTTGCCAAATTTTTAATTTATCATAGAAAATGTAGCATTCTGGAATGTTTGCATACTTTATGGATTTTGCAAAGTCATCATGTTTATTCAATTTGAACCAAGCTGTTAACTGTGTCTCGTAGTTTTCTATAACAGTTTCAATATTATTTTCTTTAAATTAAAGTTTTTGTTTGTTTTCAAGGTGAACAGCTAAATTTACAACTGTATGACTTATACCACAAATTGGATATTCTTGCAATCTCTAAGCTACTTCCATTGGACCTATATGTCTAGCATCAACGTAACTATGATTCCATCAGATATTTCTTCATCTTGGTCTTTAAATTTTTCAATTTTGATGTTTGCTCTGTCACTACCTTTATGTATATAGTCATAAAAAAATTTTTTACCCTCCTTTCATCCCTTCAAGAGCGAGTTGCCCTCCGAAATTCTCCGTTATTTTCTTTTTTCTTTTTACTTTTATGCCCTTTTGTCTTCTAGGGGAGTGGTCCTCACAAACCTGTCTCCTACGGGAAGGTTAGTTTTTAGTTGGTAGGCACACCTGGTAAATCTGATACTACCACCGGATTAGCTGGGGTGGCTATGAAGTTTATCTCCTCCCCGCTCCATCAAACAAAAAAAACATATATATATATACATATTTTTATGCTTTGATAAGATGCACAGAATTTGACGTTGAAATGACATTTATATTTCATGAACAAAAATTTATCATTCGGAACGACCATTGAATTATCTACTAAACTTTCATCTTTTCTCCAAATTGTATGAACGTGTTGTTCGGAAGTATTATTTATTCTTCTATATTTAGGGTAACCATTTGTTTAAATAAAGTTACGTTTGTAAAAGATTTGGGGAAATTTTTTGTACATTTTTTATTAATCATACAAGAACTTTGTTCTGTATGAGGTCCATAAAGCATGTGTTTAATCACTAATTTTGTGAGTTTCGTATTACCAAAAAGAATTTTAGCTGAAATAATTGCATCAATTTGTTCAGTTTTTTTATCTGGATGTTGAGTTATTAAAATATGTGCATGAGGTAGATCACGTTTTCGAAATTCGATGGTATAGACGTATGCTAATACTTAACCGAATATATCGTTTCTAATGATGTCATCCAAAACTGACATTAATTTCAAGTAAAATAATCTAACAGTTAAGTTTAGAATATCATTTGGTGTTTTATTTTTAGGAAATTTTGATAAAATTAACTTTAATTCTTTCCATTTAGGATTACATGTTACTGTTATAAATAAATCTGGTCTACCGCATTTCCTCATTATAGACATTGCATCTTGATAATGTTTCTGCAATATATGTATACACTAGTGGACGTTTGTTACCTGCGCTCTCCGCACGCTAACCTCCTAACACAACATAGTGTGAATTGTATACAAATGTTGAGTTTAATCTAATTTCAATAATTATTACTGTATGCATGAGATAAATTTTTGGATGTGCTACTCTAACAAATGGTTTTCACAGAAATATATTATCATATTAAATTATAATATCATTGATATATAACAGCACCATGAATAAAGAAAACTACAAGTTATGAGTTCCAATGTCATTTTAGATAAAAAAATCTGAATTGTTCTCTTCGTCGTCTAAAGCATTTACTAAGTTAAAAATAAATAATTTTCTGAAAATTTAATAGTTGCGAAGATTGAAAAAGCCGATTTGATTTCAAACCGTTTACTTAACTTGGGCACTCTTAGGTACGCCAGTCAACGTTTCTAAGGTAGCGTACGCATATCTTCACGCAGAACTCCCTGTGTTGCTGAACAGTTAAACTAGCGTACTCCGGGACACGTTAGTCAATCCTTGAGGTAATGTACGCACATTTACCTACAGAGTCCGCTGTCATGTTTAAGGACTAAACTTGTGTACTCATGGATACGTTAGTCGATATGCAGTGCTGATATTTTTGCAGGTCTGTATGTATTATTGTGCACGTATCATTGAGGTTAATTTTATTGCTACTCACTTACCTCTTTTATGTATTATAGTAGATACTTTTATATAAATAACACTTTTTTTGAATCCATTGATGTTTGACAGGAAAATACATTGACGATGTCGGAATTTATCACGAATATTGTTAGAAAATATTTTTTGTATTTGTGCATCGAGATACAGCTAGATGTAATATTAGCCATGGAAAATGAAGGTTTTTTAAAAATATAATCTTGCTGTTTGACTTAAACTGGTACTCTCTCAGCACTCTGAATGCACCGGTGAACAGAGCACACATGCGAGAGAGGTGTGAAATAAAATTTAGCAACATTAATTAACACTTCTATTTTAATAATAATGAAAAATATGACTATTTATTATAAGATCAAAAAAAGTACTAAGGAGAAGAATTATGAGTTTAATAATTATAGTAACATTAGTAGCACTTAATTATATAACACACAAGTAAACTGAGATAACCAAATAGTCAAATGTACAAAAGTTTGAGTTTACACTATACTGCTAGCATTAATAACACACAGCTATATACACTTGAGTCTATGTGTAATACTAATTTTCACTTAAAACAATCACCTTTCTTCTGAGCTTATCTGTTGAATTAATCAAGTTTCTGTGCCACGAGTGTTACTGGTGCACACCTCTCTAAACTGCACAACAAAAGCAGTGAAATTAGCACGTACAAATCAGAGCAGGTGTGTAACGAGTTTCTCGTGCATAAGTCCTTTTTTCACATGTACACGGCACCGCCGTGTAAGGTATTATTTAGCTTTTAATTATACTACTGAATAAACTGGCGTATTGAACTACTCACTCTGCAAGCTGCAGACAATAATGTTATATTAACATGAACGAGTTTTACTTTGCTCACTGCAACGATGTTGAATATAAAAGCAGATGAACAAAGAATTTACACGTGGCACAATGAGAGCAATGGCTGACCAAGAGTGTGCCTTTATTTGATTGCTGTCTAGGGTCAACTGAACTGTAGCGTATGTGTCTAGTAGCCAACGCAAGAAGACACACCTACAATCACTCATACACGCATGACAGCCAACACAAACTAGGCCATACGCTGCCGACAAATATAAGAAGAGGGCATGCGCGTGTAGCTTACTGCCAGTGTACAATACACACGCACCCTGACTATTATACTTTTCCAACATTTCGCCCGCCGTCAACCTGCTGTTGACTACAGTCATAGACTGGCAGCACTACTAACTTGTGTATGGGTCGCTGAATAGTAGATGTGGCTGTCTTGAGTGGAACTACACGTGTGAGGTTGTCCTTACCCAGATGAGTAACTACAACTCGAGCCAATGGCCACTTCCCAGGAGGCAGAGTTTCACTGGTGAATAATACTAAAGAGCCTTGCTGAATCTCATGAGAAGGGTGATGCCATTTCGATATAGAGTTGAGCCTGTGAATGTACTGGCTTGACCACTGTTTTCAGAACCTCTGCATCTGAGCCTGAACAAGCTGCCATTTTGAGAGTTTACCTCGTGAAATTTCAAGCAAACTTAGTTCCGGCGGCAGATCCAAAGCTGAACCTAAAGAAAATGACCTGGAGTGAGTATTATTAAATCTTCTGGGTCATTCGTCAGTGGCTCCAGAGGTCATGAGTTGAGTATAGCATCGATCTGAGCTAAGAGTGTCGTTGCTCTCTCGAAAGTATAGAGTGTATCTTGCATGGTCCGCTTCAGATGAAATTTAACTGATTTAACTGCAGCTTCTCATTTACCTCCCATGTAAGGAGCACCAGGAGGGTCAAAGTGCCACGACGTCTCATTCTGAGCCAGTAAACTTGACAAAGTAGAGTCTTGCTGCTTTGCTTCAGAGTATAACTGTTTAAGAGCCTTATCTGCACAAACGAAATTTGTCCCAAAATCTGAGTATAACTTAAATAGACGTCCATGACGAGCAACAAACCGCCAGTATACAGACAAAAATCCGTCAGTCGAGTAATTGGTCACTATTTCCAGATGCACTACCCAGGTTGAAAAACAGAGGGAAACACACAACCATCCTTTATGCGTTCTCGATCCTCGACCTGTCCAAGACTTTATGTGGATAGGGCCGGCATAATCCACACCTGTATACGAAAACGTTCGCGAAGGAGTAACCCTTGCTTCGGGTACCTGTCCCATCATCTGCTGAGCCCGTTGTGCTCGAAATCTAGCACATCGGACACACCTTAAAATTCTGGATCGGACGGGAGCTCTTCCGCTAATGATCCAAAATTGTTGACGAGTCTTACTGAGTGTTAGCTGAGTGCCTCCATGTAGAGTTTGAGTATGAGCATGATCGATGATGAGATTGGTGAATTGAGACTGCCTAGGGAGTATTGCTGGATGAGTTGCATCTGGTCTGAGTTATGCATTGGCAAGTCTACCTCCAACTCGCAAAACCTTATTCTCATCAGCGAAGGCAGTTAAGCGATGAAAGACATGACCCTTTGGAAGAGAGCCATGCTTGAGTAAATCTAGTTCAGCTTTGTTGATTCAATCAGCAGTGACAAAACGAGTATCATGCTGTGATTTGTGCAGCATCTTTAACTTAAGTATAGCCAAAACGAGTGTTATCGTTAATTTGTACAACCTAGGTAGAGTAAACACATCTGAAGAAGTCTTTCTAAAAATTCAAAACGTGCAACAAATGCTGCCATGGCTACAACTGGACGTGCCTTAGTCTCATCCTCACAGTCAATTGCACTGGGCTGTCTAGGCCAATCTTCTTGAGGACACATTAGCCAACTTGGCCCTTGCCACCATAGTTTGTGTTCAGTTAGCTGTGAGGTGAGCATTCCTCGTGAGGCACAATCTGCAGGATTATCTCCACCAGGCACGTGTCGCCATCGTGCCGCAGGAACCAGATCCTGGATTTCAGCAACTTGATTTCTAACAAAATCCTTCCGTTTGCTTGGATGTGTTGAAATCCAGTAGAGTGTAACTGATGAGTCTGTCCATAGATGAATCTTACTGATATCAAACTTGAGTTTTTGTACAACATACTTGATGAGACGGCGAGTACAAGAGCTGCTGTCAGCTGCCGTCGTGGAATGGACATCTTCTTGAGTGGATCCACCCTTGTTTTCGAACAGACAAGTGAGTGTGATTGAGAAGTGTCCGTGCGCTTGACAAGGTAAATCACTGCTCCCATGGCTGCTTGAGAGGTATCAACAAATTCATGGAGTTCTATACAAGAGTTTGACTCTGTTCCAATCTATCTGGGAAAACTAACTTCGTTCAATTGTAGAAGATCCTCTCTGATGCCCACCCAACGCTGTGTTAATGCATCAAGTATTGGCTCATCTCAAGATATTTTGAGCAACCACAGTTCCTGAATTATGATCTTCGCTAAGATTATTACTGGTGACACTATGCCAAGAGGATTGAATACTTGAGAAATTTCTGAGAGTATAACTCTTTTAGTTGGGGCTACATCTGTGTTCTTCAGTGCACAGTGAAATGTGAGTATATCTGAATGTGGTATTCAATCTAAACCGAAAATTAAAGCTTTACAGTCGTCGAGGAATATTGCTTGAGTATTACTAGAACATAAGTACTGGAATTCTGTTGAGTTTGAGTGCCACTTAGCCAATGACATGCCGCCTGCCATGCAAAGACCCGGAAGCTGAGTTGCTTGAACATTCAATTCGTCCATGTTGTCTGCTCCTCCAAATAAATCATCAATATAGCGACCAGAACGTAAGATGTTGACAGCCTCTGGGCAATTATATCCCTCGTCGCTGATCAATTGCAACAATGCTCGAGTGGCCAAAAACAGGGTTGCTCTTGTGCAATAAGTCACTGTGGTTAGATAATAATGAGCTTCTCTATAGGACTCGTCCTCGCAAATTATCCTTTGCATATCCCAGTCTTTTGGATGGACACTAAACTGACGGTACATCTTAGAAATATCTGTGGAAAATGTTCATCTAAACCTACGGTTCCAAATGAGTACATTGAAGATATTAAGTACCAGACACGGTCCTGTATGAGTGATACAATTAATTAAACAACCTAAAAAAGTAAGTGCTGATCCACTGAAAACAACTTTAATTTTGCTCTTCTCACCATTCGTTTTCTGTTGGAGTTTTACTATTAAGTATTGAAGCTGACACTTGATTCAGCACGTGAGCCTCCAAATCAATGCTAAGCTTTTTATATACAGAATGCAATGTGAGTTTTACCTTACCCAGAGTCTTACTAACTTTGACACCACCAACTCCTTTGATATTCAACGTTGACTTCTCATGCTTTAGCTGCAACCGAGCCACTGTGTGCTCGGAGATAAATGAAATTTCTGATCCCTGATCTATCAGTATCCTCACAGTTTGAGAGACATCTGAAGTATGGATTTGAGCTTGTGCGGTTGGCAGCAGAGTTTCTGAGTTACCGAATACATGAAATGTATTGGGCCTGTATCTTGAGTTACCAAAGACTTTATTAGAAGTTGAGTATTTCTGAGAGTTTGGTTGATTTCTGAATTTTCCTGAGCTTGAGTATACTTGTGAGTATTTCTGATGACGATGAGTATTACTGACGACTGCGCTTTTTTACCTGCGAGATTGACTCTGTTGCTATTGCGATTGTGAGGCCAACTTAGAAATATGTCTTAGATGCTCTGCCTCATGAATAATGGCGTGTGATTCGCCTTCCCACACTCTGAACAACGCCGCTGATTCAAGCACTCAGCCGCTGCATGTCGACCCAAGCAATTGAAACAGAGTGGTTGGTCTGAGACGAAGTTATAGCATTTGTCCACATCCAGAGCTATGAACTCTGGGCACTTGCGAATGTAATGAATCTGCTCATAATATGAGCAGGGGTGGGTAGACGCTTAGGCTCTACTTGCATTTGTGGACGACGTCTTAGCTACTTTCTTCCTAGGTTGAGTCTGACTGAAATGGACTAACTGCTGTTTGACAACCTTCTGCTGCTGAGTCTTACTAATGCTGCCTTTGGACATCTGTGGCCCAGAGTTAACCTGCACCATCTCCAATGCATGTGCGCGACTCATTAAAAAATCCTCCAGAGCTTCACATGCTGGGAACTCAGATTTGGCCTCTGCAGACGTCTCCCAGGACTCCTTAGAGGCACCATCCAGAAGTCTACCCAATCCATCAACAAAAACTGCATCCAAGACCTCCTGGGCTAAGCCCATGCTGAAGATCAGTCTCCAGAGTCGTCGAAACTCTGACGCAGCCCTGAGCAGTGACCCCGCATCTCTCGTCTGAACCTGTTGCAAACTCCTAAGGAACTTAAAATAATGAGCCAGCACAAATCGCTTGTTGTCAAAACATTCTGTCCAAGTAGTCCATGACAACTGGAAGGATTCTCCCTGAAGTGGAAATCGTTCAATGAGTTTTGCTGGGGCATCAGTGAGTGAAGATCTTAAATAATGTAGTCGCTCTACATCAGTCAACTGCTCCTCTTCAATCACAAGACTGGTAAACAGCTCCTTAAAACTTTTCCAGTCGGCGTAGTTACCACTAAATGTGGGGAGTTTCACCTGAGGGAGTTTGCCTACATGAGTTTGACTAACCTGCACCTGAGGCTGCTCCTTGACGAGCTAATCATGAAGCCTGTTGAGAACACGCGTGGCCCTGAAGTACGCCTTGTAAGAGGCAGCTGTAGGTCCTGCAGTAAAATATTCGTGCTTACGCATTGCTACGGGGCACGAAGACTCCAGGGCAGAGTGCTCCTTTCTAAACTCATCATAGAGAAGCTGGCAGTCGTTTTTCCACTGCACAACCTCAGAGTAGGTAAATGGTTCGCCTTCCTGCTGGGCAGCCAATCCTAATTGAGTCATGCTCTCAATACGGCTTCTCTGGGTCTGCACCTTCATCAGAAGCCCGCAGGGAATTGAGGCAGGCATTTATCGGGTACTTGTGCACCCAAGTCCATCAGACAATGGCAATTATTTGCCATCAGGGCCAAGAATCCCCGCTCCTCTTGTCATTGTGGTAAACTGTCCAGGATTAGCAGCTTAGCTTGACTGTTAAACAGCTGAAGCCTGCTCACGATCTCCTGCCCCTAGTGGATCAGGCACGGGTGAAGGCTGGCCACGGCCTTCCATGACCTACTACTATACACACACTGAGTTTAACTATGAGTCTTTGAGTTTTACACACCGAACTGCTTCTATTATGAGTCTCACTAAGTGTTACCACACCGGCACTGAAGTTACCAAAAAGAGAGCAATGGCTGACCAAGAGTATGCCTGTATTCGATTGCTGTTTGGGGTCAACTGAACTGTAGCGTATATGTCTAGTAGCCAACGCAAGAAGACACACCTACAATCACTCACACACGCATGACAGCCAACACAAACTAGGCCACACACTGCCGACACATATAAGAAGAGGGCATGCGCGTGCAGCTTACTGCCAGTGTACACAACACACGCACACTTCCTATGACTGCCATTTATCCTTTTCCAACACTTGCAGAAACAAAACTTTGACAGTGTTATTTATTTACTATCGTAGAAAAAGCCAATGTTAATAGATACTGTTTTCTATATCAATTAAACGGTAAAAAAGAATCATCCTAGGTATTCAAAGTATTTCTAGATATATAGTAGTTTTCCTACGAGTTTGAAAAGTCTCTGTTTGCGAACCGAGAGGTTTGCGGCCCGAGCCGAAGGCGAGGGACGTAACGAGGTTTGTAAAGGAGACTTTTCGAACGAGTTCCAGAAAACTGCTTTTTCGCCCGAGGAAGTACCAGCCTCCCAAAACCACCCGAGGGCGGAAAACTGTTTTTTCGCCCGAGGAAGTACCAGCCTCCCAAAACCACCCGAGGGCGGAAAAATACTTTTCGTCCTTATTTGTTTTCACCTGTAATGATTTCAGCTTCAATATAATTCTGAAATAATTTTGTTATGCATCAATGAGTTCCACTACACAATCCGTCTATAGTATACTTAAATTTCTTATCAACTTTACTTCTAAATTTGTTTTCAATTGTAGCTCATGAGATGGTAAGCCTTCCTAAATTGTATTTAAAACTTCAACTTAAAATATTAACGTTATATCATCATATGAATCATATCAATCAAAAAATATTTTTCGTATCAAAATTTTCACTGCAAATATCTTGATTTTCCAGTCATATGGTGTTCAAAATAAATTAATGTTACCTCCTCTTATATCTAATAAAAATGAAGAAAATTTTTCATCCAGTGTCCAGTGATCTTTGATTTTTTTAAATAAAAAATATTGATGTGTTTCTATAAAAAAAATACGTTTTTTTTTCTATAATAGCTGATCTGAAGCTGTTTTTTAAAACCAATAAAATTTGTCAGAAATCTCCGCCTAATATTATTGTTTTTCTTTCAATAGGTGAATCATTATCACATAAATTTTTTAACGTTTCATCTACTGTTTCTAAAGCTTTCTTTGGAATCATTGACGCTTGATACCAAATTATAATGTATCTACTATTATAATTATAATGTAATCTACTTCCGTTATTTTTTTGTTGGATTCACATTCCAAGAATGCCGTTCAATGTTATCAAAGTCTCAATGTAGTACAACAGTTTTTTGACTTGTCACAACTTTTAAGTAACAAAATAGAAGCAATTTTAGTCCAAGCCATGGACATTATATTTTTGTCTGAGAAGTGCAGAAATAAATTATGGTTTTATTCAAAAACATTTTGCCAGAACCTCCTGGACCATCTATGAAGATTATTTGTTTAGAATTTAGGTGAGTTGTTTAAAAATATATTGTTAGTCATTATTTATTTAATTAAATATAACATTTAATGTTTTTCTCCTCAATTAGGTTAATTTTTTATCATATTCATTCGTCACATGGTGCTTGAGATTACTAACCGTTTTAATTATGTCAGGTTTTGGTAAGAAAAAGTCGTGACAAGATTTATCTTAAAAAAAAAATATTCTTCAAATCCAAAAGAGCTACGTAAACCTTGTTCTTAGAAAGATCTTTGGTGAAAATTTTTTTAATTTATTCCATACATCTCGCTACCTTAGATATTTTCAAATAAAAGAAACCACGCAAAAAATTTTGTTAATTCGCAAAGTAAAATAATTATGCAGGCTTTATCAAAAATTTGAAAAATTGTGAATTTGGGTTCAATTAATTTCAAATAAGTTACTGTACTTTTGTAGTTATTATATAGGATTTTTTTTTAATTTTGCAAATCTTGGAATTATGCTGCACGTTTAACACGATTTAAAATTAATTTAAAAACAAAAAAAGTCTTAATCTTTTAGAGATACAATATTCAGTCTTCATATAACAACATTTGTTTTATTATTATTTTTTTTTCTGTTTCATGATTTAGTTTCATAATTAAAAATGTATTATTAAGGTGTGTTAACGTACTTAATAGGTTTGAAATACATCTATCTTATTTAAATAAAACCAATTAGTAAGTGCAGTTTTTCACTTTAATACTGCTTGGTCAATATCGTCTTTTTCAACAATTATTTTTTGTTCATTTTCAGTGTGAAATACTAATCGTATAACAGTATAACTCCTGCCCGTAAGTAGAAACTCTTGTATTTGCCATGCTGTTCTCATTGGTTTCAAATATATACCGTAAGTGACGTCAGCGTTGGCTCAAGTATTCTTGTTGCTGATACAGCGGTGTTCTAGGGATTGTGGGTTCCATTCCTGGTGAGAGCAGATTTTTTCAAAAATTGTTATCACCGGAAGAAGTTTCTATGCAACCCCAGCTGTTTTAGGGCAGGTTTTTCTGTAGAATTTTTCTTCAGAGTAATTCCAGGCTTTTTTCTTTGCCCCGCAGGTTTTCGGGCCTGGAAGAATTCGAAACAGTGTTAGGGCTACAGGTAGGGATTAGCGGATCTGATGCACCAGGCAAGGATCGCCAGCCTTACCGGCAAGGAGTGGTCCCTGAAAGATGGGGCTTCTCCAGCGATGCCAATTAGCCTTGATCTGATGCTTCGTCAGAAAGCGCCGGTTCAACTGGCGATGAGTGAATGTTCTGAAATATGGAGTTTTCTCTGAGGAAAGACTACTCAGTGGTAATGTGGATCCAATGTACCATTGGTGCAGAAAGTGTCAGCTTCACTGGCAAGGTGTTTCATCGGAGATACTTACACTGTGCCCATATAATATGATTAGCTATGATCTCAATGAGTTTGGAATTGAGTGGGGCAATACACCCCCACACATAGGTGGTGATTGGGTGGCCCCGGTGGTTAGGTTAATAGGCTGTCGCAGTAACCGATAGAAAAAAAAATCTAGTTGGTATTTCAGCGGAAATGTATTGATCTACATTTTCAGGAGTATGCAACTTTTTGTTTGGATTAAGCATTACTATAATGGGAGCATTTGGCAAATCTTATTTTTGAAACTTTATTGTATAAATATATTCAACGGTGGTGGCAAAAAAATTTTTTTTACGTCACTTAAAATTAGTTGTAATTTTGAACAAAATGATCCGCCATTGACGTTTGGTTTATCGTTTAGAATTGTACCTTTCGGAAAATTTTGTGGAACAAGCTTTATCTCTTTCCATTTTGGGTTACAAGTAAGTGTTATAAACAAATCTAGATTGCCACATTTTCACATTATTACCACTGCATCTTGATGGGGTGGTTGCATATATCGAGGACCGCTTACGTACGTTGCTGGTAGAATAAAAAGATTTCCAATTTTCCGTTTATTTTCAAAATTTATTTAAGTATTCGATGCACTGCTATCAATATGATCTAATGATACTTGGTAACACACTATTCGTAATTGCTTTTGATTATTTCTCTAAAAACCCATGCGATTATTTTCTATCATAATGTATGCGTGTAAAAATAGATTGTTGAGTTTATCTTCCCACCAACAATAAAGTACTAAAATTGATATTATTTAATCTGTAAGATAGTTTATACAAAGAATGTTGCAGAATAGTTAGTTTTTTACCATCGACATCATGAGATTTCTTGTTTATACCAATATTTCAGTCTAAATCTCCAGATAAAAAGAATGTAGGAAATACCATAAGATTAACGTGTTGTATTAAAATTATTTAGATATGTGTGTGTTAGGACGTCATATGGTGAATCATTCGGATAAACACATAAGTCAAATGGTCTAGAATACCAGATCTCAATACAATAATTTCTCCACATTTAGAAGTGACTATTTTATTGTAACAGTGTTGTATTATGTTAATCTTTTTTATAAAGTATAATTTATAATTTGGAACTCTGTTAATATTAAGAAGTTTATATAAATATTTGTAATTTTTGGTATAAGGATTGTCGTTAAAAATTTCAGTCGAAGTTTCTTGATGTTTATCAATCAAATTCGAATTTTCGTCCATTTTTTTCGTAGCAGTACCATTATCGTAAATAATGATTTGGTTACACGTCGCTTCTTTATTATTATATTTCAGCGTATTTGATGTTATGTGAAAAATTTGTGCTTGTATTTCCAAATCAAACATAGCCTTTTTTTGATTAAAAACGTTTGCGTTAAAGGTGGTTAAACAAAAGTTGTTGTTGTAATATTGTATTAAATATCTAAAATTAAGGTCATGTGGTAATATTTTCTTTAATTTCTTATTATATTTATATAATTGTAGTAAAATTACTTCTTCAATTTGATTTCAATTAAATTTTCATCTTTGCTCTTTCCAAAACATGAAATGAGAGCATATTCCTGTCATTTTTCTAAAAAAACACATTTCATTCTTTGTATTCTTATTCGTGTGATGATGTATACCAATATGATAGATGTTTAAAAAAAAATTTTTTTATTTAGAATCCATCATTTGCATTTTCGATCAAATTTTTTATTTCTAGAGTGTATTTTTCGTTCACTTTTTTTTAAAACTAATATTTCAATATTCACGTTTTTGTATCGATAGTACCAATATTTTTAAACGTTTGATTTCTAGAAAATGATGAAATTAATGGAGACTGACAAATTTCATCACTAAAATTTGAAAAACTATTAGTTCTTTGATCATTAACTCTTGTAAAATAGTTATACAGGCCTGGAAAACTTTATATTTAAATTTCGCTGCCTGAAAAATTAAATCTTGACCTTACGTTGTTACACACAGTACAATTTTAGATATTAATGTAGTATTTATGATTTTTTCATAATTTTTCCAATTATTAACAACGTTTTCTATAATTATTTTTCGGACACACGTTTGCAAGTTTTCATTATTATACAAAAATTTGAAATATTATACTAATAACTAACGTAGATTTATCACCAAATTCAAGTTTGGTTGTTAGAAATTTTATTGATGTAAAAGCTATATCCTTTTTTTTCAGTAATTGTGATTTTTCATCATTTGTACTTTCTTTTGACATGTTTTGTATTTCAAGAAAACAGATGTATTTAAAAAATAAAATGTGCAAGAAAATTTAAGAAATTAATTACTGTACAAGTTGTTTTACGGTGAAAAAAATCTTTTTCGATTAATTTTGTTTTTTATTATTAGTGAAGGATATTAATTATTCTAGTACTTTAATGACTTCATTGTTTTTATTCGATTTTTTACATAAGTTCTATCTCAAACTACAGCATAGTAATTAATGATGTACAGTATTCATATAATTATTACTGTATAAATATATACACACACATATATATATATATATACACATAAATATATATGGTTATAATAGTCCCGAGCAATGTACCATATACACAGTCGTCCACCAACAGTGCATACAGCCTACAGGTGTGAGCCATGCAGCTGGGCATCCCGGCTACCGAAGAAACTGTTTTCTAATGGACTAGCATTTTACGTTAAAATCCATCCTGAACCACCATGTAGATAAGTAGCCACCAATATTAAGACATTCTGAACGCTAACGTTTCCAGCGAAATACCAGGAGACGTTTAGCCAGAGCACACTCTGCTCTAGCAGTTTGGGATTTTATATCCATTATTCTAACTGACCTGGTGCTACTTCCAGAGCAGATTATATTACAACAGCAAGCCAGGCCGAACAACCCTGAGTTTGGGTAGCCACAACAGTCTCCTCAGTGGTTTGCATGAATGGCACGTCCACAGAGAAGGTATTCTCCAGGTCCACTTTTCCGACTATCGTTGAGTGGCTGGTTATGCGGAAAATGATCCGAAGACAATATATTCTTTGGTCAGTGGCATACCCTACGTACGAAGAGACTCCGAGGGTAACAGTCAAGTTACCCGCAGCCAGCTCTCCATCATCAAGAATAATAATAAGAAATAGCTAGAAGTATCACTACTGGTTCTTTTCAGGGCCATCATAAGTATTTATTATTTCTCTTGACTCTATAAGCATTCAACCAGGAACCACCGATTCTCTTGAAGGTCTGCGCTGAGAAAACCTAACAGCTATAAAGGAAAAATAAACTTGAGCAAACAGGACAGTCTCAACTGGGCAAGCTTCGAGATACAATCTCTCTGACTCAGATCACCAAAACGACTGAGCTCTGCAAAAAGAAGGTGATTTAAACATTAATGTCTCCGGCGTAACAACATCAGACGTTGGAGAAGAGCTCTACAATTATCTTTAACACTTCTAACGTTATAGTTTTTCTCCTGATCAGTCTGGTGCTACAACAGCAGACCAGAGAAGATCACCCTGAGGTATCTAGGAAGTCGAGTTTGCTAAAAAATTTAGTTAAGAAAGAGTTTAGGTCACTGGTTTTTTTTAGGTCCATCGATCGTCGAACTGCCTTACCAACAAATATATTGCAACTTAACAAAGTTGACGAAAAATAGCCTCTAGGGCTCACAAAAGTTTTAACCATGACTAAAGTCGCAAGAGGGTGGATAGGAAAAAATACTTAAATTTATCTAGATTGAAACAGCAGCATCAAAATCGACATATAAAGAATCCATCGAGTGAGAGATCAGCTTGCCATTATAACACTCACAGTAATCTCTTAAATCTTCTAGATTTTTAAATAGATAGAATAATATGTATTCTCATAAGGAGAGGCGTTCGCTCAGTGGTAAGCGTGCTTGTTACTGATACAACGCTGTTCTAGGGGTCGTGGGTTCGATTCCTGGAGAATGCGGATTTTTTCAAAAACTGTTTTCATTGAGAAAAGTTCCTATGTAACCCCAGCTGTTTCGGGGTGAGTTTTTCCGTGTAATTTTGCTTCAGAGTAGTTCTAGGATTTTTTCCTTGCCCCACAGGTCTTCGGGCCTGGGTGAATGCGAAACAGTGTTAGGGCTATAGGTAGGGGCTTGCGCATCCGATGCGCCAGGCAGGAATCGTCGGTCTTGCTGGCGAGGAGTGGGCGTCCTGAAATATGGAGTCCTCTCCGAGGAAAGGCTACACAGTAGCGAGTGGATCCGATACACCGCTGGTACAGAGAGTGTCAAGTTAACTGGCAAGATGTTTTACCGGAGATACTTGCACTGTACCCATGGATTAGGTATAACATCAGTAAAAGAATTGGAAAATGGATGCGGCAATACACCCCCACTCATAGGTGGTGAGTTAGTGGCCCTGGCGACTTGGTCTAAGAGCTGCAGCGGTAACCCGGTAAAAAAAAAAAAGAAAATGTGTATTTGTATTTTTGTAGCTATAAAAAATAGAAAGACTAAACTCCAGATAACAAAGTTGTAAGATTGGAAAAAACATTTTTTCAACTATATCTTTGTTTTAGTTTTAAATAATATAAAAAAGGGCGAATCAACGACCCTTTAGGGCCAGAAATTATGTTGTGGCATAAGGAACGCATGGTACTTCTCAGCATGATTGTATTTTTTCTTATTTTTACAGCTTATTATTTGATCAAATAAACTGCATAGATTGCAAACAAAAATTCTTTTCATTTCGACAATAGATGTCAAGAATAGATGTAAAATTTTTAACTCAAAACGTTTCATATAACATGGTAAAACACTACAGTGTTCTGTATAGTGAGTCTCGGACGAAGACGGGGAAGGGGGAGCGCTAGTTTATAATATATTTTCTTTGTTTTCTATAATGCTAGGTTCTAACGTTAGCAGAAGCAGAAGGGATATATTCCTTATCGACATATTAATTTGTTGATTGGGTCAATCTGCATTAAACAAAAATTTTCATTTTTTTTGTATAGACAGCAACAGTGTTTAAGTTTTCCGACATGTTTGTTAATTATTCTTTTGTTTTCTAATTCAAATATGACGTTGTTATTTCTATGTATTTGTTTAACTTTAAAAATGCCGTGATAAAATCTGCCTTGTTTTCTTTACAAGAGTTATTTAAGTACGCAGACTATCATACTTTATTTCAACTTCCAAATTTTGTGGCTTTAACTTATTGTCATAAGTTGATTTTATATTTTGTTTTAATATTTCAAGTTTATCACGAGTTTTTTTTTGGGTTGTACGTAAATGGCGACCAAAGTCACTAGTATATGAGCTGTAGGCTTCTAGTTGGAATTCGTCTGGAAGTGGATTTAGAGAACGTGCCTGTCTACCAAAGACAAGTTCGAAAGGTGTGAAGCATGTTACTAAATGATCTGAAGTGTTGCATTTGTGCATTGCCAAGGAAACTAATTTATCTCAATCGTTTTTATTTTTAGCGCTATTTCTCAAAAAATTGTTAAATATAGTGTTACTTTTCCTCAACGAACTGTTTGATTGCGAGTAGTATGTGCTAGTGACAGCTAAATAAAATTCAAAAATTTTTGATACTTCTGTCAAGACTTAATTAATAAAACTTTTGATCTGACACTGATAATAATACTAGAAACGTCGAAAGAGGCGATAAAATATCGTCACAAAATATCGACAAAGGTTAGTGCTTATTTATAAGGAACAAGTATTGCAATAACAAATTTTGTGAGTAAACATTGCATTGTTTATATGTGCTTATTTCGAGACGTACTTTGAGAAAGAAAGACTACTGTATTTACCGTGACTGTATGGAATAATTCCGATGATGTGTCTGTTATTACCATAGATTCTTTTGCCATTGTGTACACTAATTTTTGTTTTTGGCAAATTATACGATTCAGTTTGTATTGAGTAATGACGCTGCATACATTTCACAAAAACATTTTTCCCTCATTCGTCTATAAGTTCTTTATATCCCTCTATGACCTCCAAATATTCTAGTATGGCATTCAGTTAACATTATGGTGAAATTAGCTGAAAATTATATCGATATCCCGAAAATTCTGACTAGCTCAAAAACAATAGGGTAGTAGTTTAAATGCATGGTAACAAATTGACACAGAGTTTCTTATGTAGAAATGTCAGAAAAATCCCCAACAAATGGCAAAAATAGCTAAAACATGTTTTTTGCATATAGAAGAAAATCGAAGAACCTCACATAATAAATTGTTTGAGAAAAAAGATGTGAAATTTTTAGACAAACAAAATGAGCAACAATAGGTATAAATCGGTTGAGCCGTTTTTTCGCATATCACAAAATCTGCCGTTTTAAATAATTTTTTCAAAACTCCATAACTCGCATTCTATACAATATTAAGAGCTGATTCAGTCATAAGGTAGATATAATAGTCCTTAACAGATATGTTTATTCTACAACTACCTAAAATACCGTTTATTTTTACCAATTAAAAGTATCTTAAAAATTGATTGCAAAATCGCACTTTTTTATTTTGAACGCGCTTTTTCAGGGAGCATGTATGCGGGAAGTGGGCGTGGCTTTTAGCGACGGCTGGCTAAGCCGCCGATTCCACTGATAGGAGAGCAAAAAGCTGTTTTTTGCAATCAATGCTCAAAATTATCACAAGTCATAAAAATAAATGGAATTTTAAGCACTTGTAGAGTAAATACAGATGAATTAAAGTACAACTTTTTGGGCCATTTTTCGAGAGGACCTTTTTTCGGTTTTTACTGTGGTTCGCGAAAAGTTTAAAACCGATTAGGAGGTTGATATTGTATAGAACGCGAGTTATTGAGTTTCGAAAAAGTGACTCAAAATGGTTATTTTTTGCAATTTGAAATAAAATGACTGAACCGATTTAAACCCAACGTGGCTGATTTTGTTCGTTTTACAATTGCAAATTTTTTTTTACGAAAATTTTTTTATGTGGGATTCTTCGGTTTCTTTCTAGACGCAAAAAACATGTTTTATCTATTTTTGACAATTTTTTTGGCTTTTGCTGACATTTCTACGTGTGAAATTCTGTGTCAAGTTGTTACTATGCATTTAAACTACTACCCTTTTTTTTCGAACTAGTCAGAATTTTCTGGGTCAAAAAACTCATCCTACCATACTTTAATTTTCTTACTTTTGACACAATGCAAATGCCGGTTTACGCCCACACTTTGAGTCCTTTTAATCACTTTCGGCCTGTGGGGAGGAAAATTTTTTGAGGACGTTCATCGCACATAGCGTTTTGGGTAGAATCTTCCTGAAATTTTAACAGAAAATTTATAATGATGTTAAAAAGTCACATGTAAAATTTGAGACCGTTCCACACCACTGATTTTTAGTTAATAAATATCGAAAAAACTTCAAATTTACACGTAACATTATGGAAGAGTCACATGACAGCGGAATTCATAAGGAAATGGGTGGTAGAATTCGTCTAATTTTTTTTGTATAACGCAATACCAAAATACTGGTATTATATTTAACTTCCAGAGGGATTGACAAGTTATTTTTGCAATTAAATAAAAAAACAGTATCAGACACCTTTATATAGGTATTCAAACGCATGCTAAACAGTTGCCAACGCTGCGCATGCTCGCTTTTCCTTCACTGCACTCTCTATATTTCTCTAACTGTGATGAACGTCCTTAAGCCCTTTGTGCCCAAAGTGAACCCATAGGCGCAAAATTGAAATTTTCGCCCTCAGTAACAAAAACATCATACGCAACTCAGGCACAACATACAACAACTGCGCCGTCCGGAAGCTTATGTTTGTACTTTGTGCCTTAGTGACCTTATGTGTCATCTTCTTTTCTATCTTCGAGGGTTAAATAAAATAATTTCCAAAACAAATTGTTGCTGTATAAGATAAATGACGTTATTCTTAGAATTAAATTGATGTCATATTTTCCTTCGGGGAATCGTCAGTGAATTCACCTTTCCTGGAAATAAGCGTAGTGTTAACTTTTTTTTACTGAGATAGCATTTGCAATATTTTTAAAGCACATCAATAGAATGCTTGGTTTTGTTTCTACATGAAAGTTTAAATTTACGTATAGTCAAAATATGTAGCGCTTACGGTTGTTTGACAGAATCTCTATATCTTACAGTAATTTATTGCTTATAGATTTCAGATCTACTATTTTTGAATTAAAATAGATGTAATTATCCTTGGTAAAAGTTAAATTTTCACGGGATCTTAGAAATAATAACTCATTTTTTTATAATTCATAATGTACGTACATATTGTATTTCTTCAAGAACGTTAGAGTTTGGAAATTCATTTTTCTTATCGTAACCGACCCGCCATCATGAGTTTTAATTCCATTCATTAACAAATCTTCCTGGGTCACATTCCTATGATTACAAGTATTCATTCTTGTATCAGGTAACTGTTCTTTATTTCTCTTTGTATGGTTCACTTGATTTCGTACACAGCGTCGAAAATTAGTTTGAAATTTTAGGTTTATTATTGTTAAAATAAAAGTTTCTTAGTCAGAAGAGGTAGAGTATAAGTCTAGTTAAGATATTACAGATTTACGATTAACGTCACTGGCTCGAGATGTACTGAGTTTGATCGGAATGTTACTCCTAAATTTTTTTCAAACATTTCTTCAATTTCATCGATTTCCGAACTTTCGGTACTTGAGTCTTTGATCATATTCTGAGTGGGCTTTTCTGTTGATACATTTATTAAACTTAGCATGAATGATCGTTCTTTTAATGGTATTAGAGCATCAGATTATGGGTTACTTACTTTTAAATTTTCTGCTATTTTAGGTACGTTTAATTTACCTTGTCCTTCTTCCATACCCTGAGGTACATTTAATAGTGTATCTCTCGGCTTTTTCTTCTTATTCAAGGTGCTAATTGTATACTTTCAATTGTATTGAAACAAGATTGATTATGTTGCCAAAATATGTTTGACATATTTTGGCAAGCTATTAAAGTTTTAGTTTGTTTAGGTTTTATAGGTAACAAGCAAGCTTTTAATGATATTTTTTTGTCCAAAAAATTATTTTTATCGCTTTTTTCTTTATTTATTTTATTTCTTGATAAAGCGTCCTTAAATGAGCTAGTAAAAGATTATCATTTTATCTGGTTTTACCAGGTTTGTACTTAGAAGTATAATTACAACATTGAAGTCTTGCATTACTTAAAATTTTATATATATACGGAATGAGATGGTCCTTTTCTGGTTCTCCTTGGCTTACTACGGCTTCTATAGCTACATGAGATGCGTTTGTTGTTAATACAAATGGCTTATCAAGTCAACGCGAGCTAACACAAGTGCTATGCATCATATTTTTTTAACTCTTCGAAGCTTTTTTGCTGAATATCTGTCCATTTGTAGTTTGAAATTTGATTTCAAAAGTTTTTCAAATAGGTAAGAGATTTTTCTCCAAAGATTTTTTTAAGTTTTTAAGCATACAGTTACGTTATAAAGAAATATAAGTAACTCAATGCCTTGCAGTCCCGATAAAATTACGTCCATTAATCGCAGAAATGTTGGTGGTACATTACATAGTTTAAACGGCGTATTCAAAATGGCTGTTAGGTATGCTAAAAGCAGTTCTACGTCTATCTGTAGGGTCAACTTTCATTTGATGAAATCCACTGGCTAGATAAAAAAAGGAGGAGTAGTTTTAGCCTCTGATTTTCTCTAATGTTTCGTAATGTTTTGTAGCAGATAAGCATCAGAGATAGCTTTTTCGAGATTAGAGTTAGATTAGTTTACGGCAATCTATTACTAATATTTACCTTTTTTTTCCTCAGGTTCTTATTTCTTAGGTACTTTCCAAAGAATAATACTGTAAGGGCTATTGGATTTTGACTAATGTAGGTATCTTATGTATCATAATAGAAGAACAAGGAGTCTGGTTGCCTAGAATGTAAAATAAGTAAGCCTAATTTTCTAATTTTCAGATTCCATAACATCGAAAGGTTTAAGTTCTTCAGAAAGTATTTCTATGTTAATCGGCTCATCTTTTGTATTTGTAGCTATTGTATAGCAGTGACCTTTGCAATCTACTACCGCTTCGCCTACACATACTCCGGGTTTAGTAGTGATTCTGCGAAAATAACAGTGGCCAGTGATCTTGTTTTTAGTCAGTAACTTGATCTCTCCTTTTGTTCCGGCTGGTGAATTGTAACTTTTATTCTAATTTACTTTAAATCCTTAAATATAATGATAAATAGTATTGTGTGTCTGTGGAAGTATTTTATCTTCGTTGTGGAATGGAAAAATAAATTTTCCAAAAGTTGTTTCGAAGTTCCGTTTTGTTTTCTGGCTTCCAAGTTATTTGTTTCGAAATTACTTTTTCAGAGTTGATTTTATTTTTAGGTATAGTAAAGATTTGCAGTTAAGCAATAATCAATTTAAGCGTTCTCTTAAGAAAAAATGGATCTTTTAAGATACATATATTAATTATAATAATAATAATAATTAAAATAATAATTGATAATAATTATTGTTAGTGATGCTACATCCCGAGGTGATACGAATTATATTAAAACTAAAAACTATCCATCCGTCAAAATTCAGATAAGACGTATTGTGAATATAAAGCAAGCTCATATGACAAGAGGAGCTCGTACGTCGTTTACGTGTGTGCGTGTGTATATCAGCTTTAAGGTGAATGCTTCATAATATGCTGACATAGAATACGGCTAGCCTCATTGTGAAAATGCATGTATATAGGAATGAATAGTTACTTGCTCATTAATTGCTTAATTCTGAAAATGTATACTAATTAAAAATTTGTAATTCACACCTTACTTCATTATATTCGAAATTGATTGTAAATTCCTCAGAAAGATTAATTTCGATATTGTAAGCTTACTGTCACAATTAAAATTGTATTTAGCGTTCTTATATTGCTGATGCGAGCTTTCATTATCACTGACCTAAAACTTTAATCGCACTTGTCAGAAAATGCAATTGGTACTGTTGTATTGTTATTTCCTAATATGTAAAATTATAACATGTAACATCATCATGCAACTGTCAACGCAGTCTGCAAGAACATCGCTCATTGGTTGACCTAATTTAACCAAAGGCCTCTTTTGTTCGCTCTGATGCTATAAAAACGCACCATCAAGTGGAAAAATCGCTCTCTTTACATCTGTCACCTGTCCTCTAAAGTTTTAGTCAACTCTTGACTCTCGCGACTTCTGAGTACCTTACACACGTAAGGCATAACGTGTTGGCTGAGGCAACTCGAGTGCGTATCGAGAACATCAATTGTATCGGACTGCGCTAAGGAGCGAGGTACAGCAAAGGTAAAGCAGAACTTTTAAATACTACAGTAAAACAAAACGAAACAGTTCAAAAATTTCATCATAGAATAATTTCTCTTACAGAAACTACCTGAACATCCCTTTTGACCGAATTGAATAATGAGAAACTCAAGACAACACAAAAACCACAACTTGAAAAATTAGCGCTACAAAAGTTTATTAATGGTTTACCTGACTCATGGAAATTAAGTATAGCACTTTCGAAACCCAAAGATATCCATGAAGCTTGAGAAGCTACTTTATTTACTGAACGCACTTGCCCACCAGTATACAATCAGGCCAAGTACGTTTACAAGGCCGTACCCACGACCTCTACTTCTACGACTCCTGAATCTTCGGTACCGAACGTTACCGAAATTCCTGTTCCTGTCTCCACTCAGTTCGACCACCAAAAACAATTACCGACTAAAAACAAGATCACCGGCCATGCGTATCTTCGTAGAAAAACTACCGTACCCGGAGTATAATTGTATAGGCGAGGCGGTAGTAGATTGCTAAGAAGGTCACTGTTATACAATAACTGTAAACACAAGAGATGAGCCGACAAAAATAAAAATACCCGCTCAAGAACTCGAGCCTTTTGATGTCATGGAATCTGAAGACTTTTTTGACACTGACTTCAAAGAAGACGATTTAAACAATATAAAAGATCGCATTGAATTTATAATGGATAAGCTAAAGAAATCTCATCATTCAAAAGCTAGTTTATCAGAAATAAGAAAAATTGTATAAAAAAACGCTCTCTTGTTTTACATTCCAGGCGACCCAGCTTCTTATACTTCTGTTATGACACATAAAATACCTACGATAGACGACCGCCCTGTGTATGTCAAACAATACCGCTACCCGGTTGATATTAAAACTCAAATAGAAAAATTATTAGCAGACGGTACAATCATAAAATCAAACAGCCCTTACAGTAGTCCTCTCTGGATAGTACTCAAGAAACAAGGACCTGATGGAACACAAAGATACGGATTAGTAATAGATTACCGTAAACTAAACGAAAAAACCATCCCTGATGCTTATCCACTACCAAACATTACTGAAATATTAGAGAAAATCGGAGGCTCAAATTATTTCTCCGTTTTTGATCTAGCCAGTGGATTCCATTAATTTTATCAGTACTGCAAGGCATTGAGCTATTTTTATTTTTTTTTCATGACATAATTGTATGTTCAAGAACTTTTAAAGATCATGTGACAAAAATTACTCATTTATTTGAAAAACTTTCGAAATCAAAATTAGAATTACAACTTGACAAATGTGAATTATTAATGTCCGAANACAGCTCATATGCTAATGATCTTACCCGCTGTTTATGTACAATACAAGAGATAGCTCGTGACAGACTTAAAATATCAAAACAGAATACAAAAACACGTTCAAAAACTTTTAAAGATCATGTGACAAAAATTACTCATTTATTTGAAAAACTTTCGAAATCAAAATTAGAATTACAACTTGACAAATGTGAATTATTAATGTCCGAAGTAACTTATTTAGGACATAAAATAGAAAACTACGGAGTGAAACCAGATTTTAAAAAATTAGAAGCTGTTAAAAAATTTCCTAAACCAAAAAATCAAATGAATGTTAGACAGTTTTGAGGTTAGCGAACTATTACCGGCGTTTTGTCAAAAATTTTGCAGAAACTGCAGAGCCTTTAACGTCCTTGTTAAGAAAAGGAAAGAAATTTGAGTTGACAGATACTCAGCAAAAAAGCTTTGAATAGTTAAAAAGAATATTATGCAAAGCACCTGTGTTAGCTTGCGTTGATTTGAATAAGCCATTCAAATTAACAACAGACGCATTAAATATAGCTATTGGGGCAGTATTAAGCCAAGGAGAACCAGGTAAAGACCGCCCAATTGCGTCTATAACAAAAACTCTAAATAAGGCTGAAAGAAATTATTCTACAACGGAAAAAGAATGCTTAGCAGTAGTTGTAGCAGTCCTATATTTTCGACATAACTTATATATGGCAGGAAATTTACGGTTTACGGAGATCATGAACCACTATCCAGGATTGAGTCTATAAAAGATCCTATGAGTAGGCTAAATAGATAGAGAGCAAGACTTCAAGGTTATAGCTATACTTATGAGTACAAACCTGGTAGACTTAATAAAAACGCGGACGCCTTATCAAGAAATCCAGTAGAATGGAATGAAGACGAAAGTGATAAAGATAATTCTTTGGATAAAGAAATATCATTAAAAGCTCGTTTGCTACCTATGAAAACCTAAACAAACTAAAACTTCCATAGCTCGCCAAATTATGTCAAAAATCAATCAATCTCATTCCGATACCATTGAAAGTATAAAATCAGCACCTAAAGTAAAAAAAAATAAACCTAGAGATACACTATTAAAAGCACCTTGGAGTATGGAAGGCGGACAGGGTGAATTAAATCCACCTACAATAGTGGAAAGATTGAAAGCGAGACGAAGAAAAAAAACACCAAGAGTTCAAATACAAGACTCGTCGTCCGAACCCGACACCGCGTCTACTTCACAGTTCAGTGACTCACAATCCGACGCGCCAATACCATTACAAGAACGATCATTTATGCCAAGCTTAATAAATGCACTTGAAAAAGAGATCCCTCAGAATATAATGAAAAACTCAAGTGACGAAAATTCGGAAATCAGTGAAATTGAAGAAATAATTGAAAAAAATTCAGGTTTTCACCAAGACGAACTAATATTCCAATCAAACCCAGTATTTCTCGAGCCGATGACGTTAATCAAAAATCTGTAACATTTTAACAAGATACAGACTCTACTTCTTCTAAAGAAAAAACTTTAAATTTAACTACAATAAAACGAAAATTTCAATCTATTTTTCGACGCTCCGTACAAGACCAAGTAAACAATACAAATAAAAATAAAGAGCAGCTATCCGGTTCAAGAAATAACACTTACATTAATAAAGATTGCGACAAAGAAAGATTTATTGAAAAATGGAATCAAAACTCATTATAGTGGGATAGTTACGATAAGTAAAATGAAATACCAAGTAACAGCATTGTTGGAGAAATACAATCTTTACCTACATCCCCTACCGAACGTTATGACGGCAGTAACTTAAATCAAGAACAGATAAATTCACTTCCATCGTCACCTCAAAATTCCATTTCTCCTACTATAGGAAATGAATGGATCGATGAAACAATGAACGAATTTATTGCAAACGGAAATCCCATAAGAGCAAAATCTCCAATTAAATCACACAGAAATAGTCCTACCAAAAATAAATTACAAAATTCTAATGATGAACTATACAGAAGAAGTTTATCACCTATAGAACAAAATAGTAATAAAGAAAGAGACGAAAACCCTTCTCAATCGGAAAACATAGAAAATAAAATTGATTATGATACCAAGAAAACGTCCCTTCGAAATATTTTACTACAAACAAGCCATACAGCAGCATTAGAACTCATACAGCAAAATTGGAACTTAGCTCGTAGCGAAAAAGTAACAAGAAATATAAGTCTCGTTGGAAAACCCTTTAATATGACTTATGAAACAAATAAATTAACATTTTTAAAAACTCGTGAAAATTTAACTTACACAAAGGATAACTACATCCATTTTATTTCTGAAACTGTAGATTTAAAATCAATAAACAATAAGCTACTATTAAACATAGGAGCTATATCAAAACAAAAATTATCAAATGTTCAACCAAAATTGGGAGACGTAATTACTACGAAAAACCGAAACCGCTACATATTTTCACTAGTCGTGAACAAAAACTTGACTAATGAAATAAAACCTAGCATTTTACGAAGCTGCTTTAAAAATCTTGCAGATGCAATATCAGTAAAGGAAGTTACCACCGCTCGAATTTCTAGGAAATATGAACTCACCGATAATCTCCCTAGAGGAGAAATGCCATTAATTTTATACGAAGAGTTACGTTACCTTTCTCTTGCAGTGAAATTTTGTTCTGGCGAATGTTCTTATCTAACCCTAAAAGATAGAAGGAAAAATTTGTTGAAAATCATATTAGTTTATTCGGAGATCATAGAGGAGTAGTAAGAACTTATAGACGAATGAGAGAAAAATATTATTGGAAAGGAATGCGCAAAGACATTGCTGAATACATACAAAAATGTAAAATTTGCCAGGAACCAAAATTGGTCCACACAAAAACTAGAGAACCTATGGTAATTACAGACACACCATCAGAAGTATTTTACAAGGTCGCAATAAATACAGTAGGCCTTTTCCCACGAAGAACATCTGGAAATAAGCACATTTTAACAATGTAATGCTTACTTACAAAATCTTTTATTGCAGTTCCTGTTCCTTATACACAAGCAATAACTATCGCTGATGTATTATCAAGATATTTTATTTCAACTTTCGACATTCCTAGAATTATTCTCAGTGACAGATCAAAAAGTTTCATTAATCAAGTATTGACAGAAGTATCAAAAATTTATGGACTCCGTTTAGCTCTCACTAGTGCATATCACCCACAATCAAATGGTTCATTAGAGAGAAGCCACGCTATGTTAAACGATTTCTTGGGAACTAACGCTAAAAACAAAAATGATTGGGATAAAATGGTTTTTTTAGCAATGCATGAGTATAATACTTCAGTTCATTCAGCAACAGGCTTTACGCTTTTCGAACTTGTCTTTGGTAGACAGGCACGTTCCCCAAATCCACCTCCAGACGAATCCAAATTAGAAACATCCAGCTCATATGCTAATGACCTTGCCCGCTGTTTATATACAATTCTAGAAATAGCTCGTGACAGACTTAAAATATCAAAACAAAATACAAAAACACCTTATGACAATAACTCAAAACCACAGAACTTCAAAGTTGGAATGACAGTCTATGTACTCAAAGAACGGAAAGTTTGATAGATTTTATAACGGAATTTTCAAAATTAAAGACATACATAGTAATAATAACGTCATATTTAAATTAGGAAATGGCAGAATAATTAACAAACATATTGACAAAGTAAAACGTTGCTACCCATAACAAAAAAAAAAATTAAAAAAAATATTTAATAATTACCCATTATTAACATAATATTTGATTTCCAGAACAACTTAGAATGTTTCATCTCAAGCCAAGAAAGTCTACAAGGTAATCAGCAATAAAATAATTTAATCACATCGCTCCTCTTCTCTTCTTATCCCTAATCTTCGGTAACGCCAAACCACTATCCTACAGTATTAATAAACGTCATCACCACTATATTTACTGCATGACACTGGAAAACATTCTACCTACACCATAAACATAATACTTCAATCATTAAACTAACAAAACAAAAATATATGGGTAAAACACACAGCATGATTAATACCTAACGCACGCATGTTAACTCAACAACTTGATACGACGACCATGTAAGGAGAGGAGTGTTACATCCCGAAGTGATACATCAAATTACATTAATACTTAAAACTACCTTTCCATCAAAACTCATATAAGACGTATTGTGAATATAAAGCAAGCTCATATGACAAGAAAAGCTCGTCCGTCGTTTATGTGTGTGCGTGTGTGTACCAGCTTTAAGGTGAATTCTTCATTATATGCTGACATAGAATACGGTCAGCCTCGTTGTAAAAATGCATGTATGTATGAATGAATAGTTACTTGCTCATTAATTGCTCAATTCTGATAATGTATACTAATTAAAATTTTTATTACACACATTACTTCAACATATTCAAAATTAGTTGTAAGATCCTCAGAACGATTGATTTCGAAATTTGTAAACTTACTGTCACAGTTGAACTTGTATTTGGCGTTCTTATATTGCTGATACAAGCTTTTATTATCCCTGACCCAAAAACTCATTCGCACTTGTCAGAAAATGCGATTGGTACTGTTGTTATGACCGGACTTGTTCAGAGTAAGGTCTCAACTGTTTTATTTAAGTGTCATTCGTGGGGTTCTTAGAATTTAGCTCGTGAGCTTTACTTGTTCTTTAATTTTTTTATAGAATAATAATCTTTATTTAAATAATATGGGTAATTAATGTATTGCTTTATTAAAGCAATTTAATAACTTCTGAGTACCTTATACATGTAAGGCATAACGTGTTGGCTGAGGCAACTCGAGTGCGTATCGAGAACATCAACATTATGAGACTACGCTAAGGAGCGAGGTACAGCAAAGGAGGCCCGCCGAAAGTGATTCCAGCGATAGCACAGAAAGCAGAAATCGCAGCATCCTACTGGCCACGAACTTGTTCATGTAGTTTAAGGAAACACTGACGGTTACAGCACGAAGCATTAGGGAACTCCGAAGCAGCAGTAACAACAATCAGTGATAGACGTAAGATAAAATTGATAGACCCGATTAAATTGTATTTAAAAGAACAAATTATTATTTAATCGATCGAATAAAGAAATTCATTAACTACCCATATTATTTAAATAAAGATTATTATTCAATACAAAAAGAACAAATAAAGCTCACGAGCTAATTCTAAGAACCTTACGAATGACACTTAAATAAAACAGTTAAGACCTTACTCTGAACAAGTCCGGTCATAACAGTGATTTGGAATTTCTAACGTGAAAATCGAGATCTGTATCGAATAATTTAACCGTAACAAAATTCACAGTATAAATTCGCTGTGGAGATATTTTATGTTATTTAATTGTTTTGTAACTTTTTTTTGTGTTATTTTTATAATGCATTTCAGATAATAACGTTTAATTTCGTGCCGAATCGATTTCAAACATTTCCGAATCTTTCTGAAACATTTTGCCACGCAAGTTAACTGGAAAATTTCTTACTGTTCTTCCTCGAATGGCTCTGTAGATTTCAGTATCATAATTGATTTTGGATGCGTGATAAAATTTACACTCGCAGTCGCGATCGGACAGCGAGTCTTGTTCTTGTTTTTTATACAATTAGGGCAGGACTCTCGGTATTGTTCTTGATTATAATTTTGATATAGCTATTGGTTTTACTACTGAGATGGGATTTGTCAATGATAAGGATAGCGTTGTGTTGGATGTGAACGATGAGAATAATACATTTGCGGGGAGTTAAGTGGAAATCAAAGTTGGTGGTTGAAAATATGGAATCTCTTCAAAATTTGAAGGGTAGCGATAGTGACTAGGTTAATTAATCTAGGGTTGTAGAAGAGTATGGCTCGGTATAGGAGTACTTGATAAACTTAGAGGTTTATACCTAAGTGCAGATTGTACAATTTTCCGACCACACTTGTCAAATTTCTGTCAAGTCATCTTGAAATCATTTTTATCATGAGTATGCGGGAAATAACGTATGTTGTGGGTTATTGAGTCGATAAGGCTGACAATTTTTTTTCAATGAAGAGACTAAGTAAACAAAGATTTTGGTAACGTATAGTACCAAAACTTCAGGAATCGTAAAAATAGAGGTCGTGAGTACAACCATGTAAACTCACTTGGCCTAATTATACGCCAGTATGTAAGTGCGTTCAGTAAATAGTGCAGTTTCTAAAGCTTCATGGATATCTTTAGATCTCAAAAGAACAATACTTAATTCAACGTGCAGGATAAACCGTTAACAAATGTTTGTAGTAATATTTTTCCAAGTTGTGATTTTTGTGCCATCTTGAGTTTGTCATTTAGTTTTTTCATAGAGCGAATAAAATAGTTTCTGTAAGAGAAATTATTCTATGATAAAAAGTTGGAACTATTTTTTTTTATTGTAATATTCAAAAATTCTGCCATGTATTCATGATACGATTTTATTGGAAAAAATTCGTTTTTATAACTGATCTGTTAAGATAAAAACAGAACCTATTGAACTATCTTGGGCTTTGCCTTAATAAAGAAATAACTTTGCTAAGGTACGTACGTTCTTGTTAACGGCTGTTATTGGAGTTTTTCCATTTTCTGCGTCTTGTGCAGAATCTTTTAAATGAGTCGAGCATCCGTTATAAATAGGTATTTGTTGTGATACTTAATTTATACACATTAAGAAGTTTCTGACTTTAAATCCGTGCAAAACATTTAAAAACTATTGTAAGATAGAATCGTTCACTGACGAGTGTTATTCAATATTTTCAGGCATTTTTATGTATTTATTCAGCTTTAATTTTAATATTAAAAATTTTGTTTCTAACATAACAAACATTTGAAAACACACACAAGGGATATCAAGCTACACGGATGATTTTGTGGCTGGATAAGAATTTGTTTCAGTTTCTGCTCTCTCTGCTATCGCTAAAACCACTTTTGGCTGGCCCCTTTCGTTGTACTTCGCTTCTTAGAGTAGTCCAAGACTATTGATATCCTTGAAGTACGCTCGAGTTGACTCAGCCAACACGTAATGCCTTAAGTGTATAACGTACTCACGGGAATCGGGAGTCAAGACTTGACTGAAACTTTAGAGGACAGATGACAGATGTAAAAAGAGCAATTTTTGCTCTGGATGGAGTGTTTTTATTATTTTTAATATCAGGAAATAACAATACAACAGTTCCAATCTCATTTTCTTGACAAGTACGATTAAGATGTTAGATAAATGATACAAGCTCGCATCAACAATAAAAGGAACACCAAATACAAGTTTAAATATGACTTATAATTTAAAAAATTTTGCAATTAACTTTTCCAGAAATTTTACAATCAATTTATAATATAATGAAACTATTGTTAATAAAAGTTTCAAAAGTGGTAAAAATTATAAGAATTTGAGAATCAACGTGAGATAAATATTATTATTTACACATACAACACAACTTTTGTATACATACATCCATATAACGAACAATTTCAATACATACATGTATTCTTATAACGAGGCTGGTTGCATTACTTGTTAGCATAATATGACGAAATTTTATACTTCTAGTAGAGACGTTGTTATATTTACATATCCGATTATTACGTGTTAGATTTACTAGATGCATGAGCGAATGTGCACGTAAAAGTTTTACCTGCACTTGCTATGTGACCTTGTGTATATACACATTGCATGTTGTATGAATGTGACGAACAAATTTCGTTTGAGCTTATAGTACGACTCGTTTTTATCAGTTCGGGATGAAACAATTCCATACATACATACCCCACGCTTGCAGGCTAGCTACATTCAACATACCGTCTTACTTTGGATAAAAGCTCACTATTTTCTATTGCTAATTGAATGTCAGAAGCTCTAATTAAACTTTTATTTTCGTATGCATAATTTAAACAAGAGCTTTTATTTTTTTTGACTCATTGCTTTTCTTATTTTTTAACCTTGATTAGCGATCAGCTGACACGTTTTTCTTGCCATAAATGTGCTCAATAACATAGTTAAAGCTCGAAAAAAATACTGTTCACCTTTGCAGTCTGCTGGCCGCTATTGCTTACCTAGCCTGTATGTTACCTGAACGCTTCTTCATCTCATTTTGGAACCACCCAGCTGCTGATGTTACGTCCGAACTATTAAGTGAAGAGCGGAACTCGTAGATTTTTAGATTTATTCGACGAACAAATGAGTTTAATTTTTGTTTGTCAGGAACTAGGCATCGTTCCAAAGGCCTTATTTGCTCTTACTTACAGTGTGCTTTCCTCTTAAATCGTTGACTTGGCATTGTGGTGTTCGATTTCACCGAGTGATATGTATGGAGTGGTGTTAGAGTGTCATACGCCAAAGTGACATTGACATTCTGTATAAATTTCCGTCTAATGTAATGTAGTAGTTACGTCTTTCAATTTGAATTTTTATCTAACGTCCTTGTAAAGGTCTTTGTCATGCGTTGGTCTGTTTATTTTTTCTTCGTATTCAAATTAATAATTACAGCTAAAATACTACTTTTATCAATTGAAATTTTGAAGTTTAAAATGTTTAAATTTTAAAAATAAAATAAATTAACAATTTAGTTGTCTTATCTGACACTTTAGTAAATTTAGTTAAGCAGTAAATGATCGAATTCACAAGAATACAAGTTTTCAAGTTCGCATTCACAATATTTTAACAAATTTCAATTTTTCTTAACTTAACTTACTTCTATGATTCTTGGTTAACCGACGCTTGCGAGCACGCAGTCACAAGAACTTACAAGGTTGACAGTAATGATGATTCTAATTTTACACCAGAATACTCGTGGCGAGAACGATAATTGGGCTCTAAGCTCTAAGTCAACGGTCCTTTCTTTTTGCTCCTCTTTGTTACACTTTTCAGGCAAGTCTACAATGGCCTGGTTTGCTCGGGCTTTTTTCACATAGTTTAGTCACTGGATTAAGTTATACATTTGCTTAAAATGCACGCTTTTAACACTCAGTTTAATCACCAAATTAAGTTTTACATTTGCTTGAAAGACGCAATTGGACTTACTCTCAAATAACAATAAGTAGTGCAATAATCATATAGTGATGATGGTTAAAGTCACTGATCTTCGTGTATTACATTTGTACACATATTTGTTATTATTGCGCGTATTAGTAAAAATTAATCTTGTCAGGTGAGCGCTTTATAAGATTAAAGATTCCACATGTAGTTTGAGTTTTGAGATGGTAGCTCTTTTCAAAAGATCATGCGATTGCAGAAGCGAATATGCCGTTTTATGTTTTTATGCTGAGCATTTGCTTTTTACAATTTTCAAACAGAGCTGGGTATTTCGAGCAATAAATATTTAGTATATGACATGGGACGTCACTCTGATATGACTCTCAATGGCAATTTAAATTTAAGCAAACCCTTATGCGTAGAAATTGTTGGTTGTGATTTAGAGTCTTTGTCCAATTTAATCTGTTGGTAGGCCTACTTTAAATCAAGCTTAGACTGTATATTTTTATTACTTATGGTAGCCAAAACATCTGATTCACAAAATGGATTAAAGATCTGCATTGAAATACGCATTTAGTATAACTTTATAATCTCTACATATTTTTGTTTCACTATTATTTAAAAAAAAGTTACGATTGAAGTTGCTCACTCACTTCTTTCGGTATGAGTTATTATTTTTTTTAAACCAGATGTTACCTTATATTTCAAGACACAAGGAATTTGCCTAGATGAAAAAAAGAGTGTAATATTCTGCTGAGTTTGAAATAAAAATTTGAGCTCCGATTTTACATTTATCTCTTAATATATTAATATAATTCCAAGATCCACTTTGTCACCTTTTATAATGTTAAACGCTCTCAGCTACTCTCGACCGCCAAAAGAGTTATTTCTACTGGGCAATATGTATGATGGCAAATTCTATTCCGTCTTTTAATTTTAACATTAACAGCTAAGGTATCTGAAGGTGCGATTGAATAACCTGAGTAGCTTTTGAAACGCTCGAAAGTATAATTAAGCTTGCATAAACTAGCAAAATTCTGTTAAAAAATATTTTCAAAGACAGAAGTAATGGCCGACTCTGCATCAACTTCAAAAGTAGTTGCTACATTCTCAACTTCTAAATAAATAGTATGGTTGAACTAGTTTTTCGGCCCAGAAAATTCTGACTAGCTTGAAAAAAAATGGTAGTAGTTTCAATGCATAATAACAAATTGAGACAGAATTTAACAAGTAAAAATATCAGCAAGAGCCTCCTAAAAAAGGCAAAATAGGCCAAAACATGTGAGAATTGCAATTAAAAAGTGTTGCGTAAAAAACAGTTTTAAGACAAATAAAATGAACCACTTAAGGTTCAAATCAGTTCAGCCGTTTTTTCGTAAATCGCAAGAAACTGTCATTTTGAGTCATTTTTTCGAAACCCAACAACTCGCGTTCTATACAATATTTATAGCTGAAATTTTTTTCACAAGGCAGATATTATGATTCTTAACATACTCACAAAGTTTTAGCTTGATCGGTTTTAAACTTTCCGCGAACCACAGCAAAAACTGAAAAAATTCCCTCTCGAAAAATGGCCATAAAAAAGTTGTTAGCCAACATAGGTACATTTTTCAAACATATTTCGCTTTGTATGTATTTACTTTAGAACTACCCACAACGCGATTAATTTTTACCAATTAGAAGTATCTGGAGAGTTGATTGGAAGAAAAGCTCGTTTTCATTTTGAACTTGCCTGATCAAAGCATGCATGCGGAAAGTGGGCGTAGACTCCAGCGGCGCGGCAGCACGCCGAGCAACCGATTCCACTGACCGGACAGCAAAAAACTGTTTTTTGCAATCGATGTTCACGGTACTTCTAATAAGTAAAAATAAATGGCAGCATAAGTAGTTGTAGAGTAAATATGGACGAAGCGAAATACGTTTGAAAAATGTACTTATGTTGGCTAACAACTTTTTTGTGGCCATTCTTCGAGAGGATCTTTTTTTTTGGTTTTTGCTGCAGTTCGCGAAAAGTTTAAAAGCGATCAAGCTAAAATTTTGTGTGTATGTTAAGAACTATAATATCTGCCCCATGACAAAATTTTAGTTCTAAATATTGTGTAGAACGCGAGTTATTGAGTTCCGAAAAAATGGCTCAAAATGGCAAGTTTTTGCGATTTACGAAAAAACGGCTGAGTTGATTTGAACCTAACGCGTCTCATTTTATTCGTCTTAAAACTTCCTTTGGCGCAGTTAACCAAACTTAATGGTAGCCTTTAGTAGCATGTTTGGAGCACTAATGGCTGCTGTTTTCACAGCCGCATGAAGTGCAAGCTGTTCTTTCCGTAACACAATCTTTTTAAATCTTTTTGGTGTATTTATAAGGAACACCATACATTAATTGATCACGTAAATTCTTATTTAACTCGCTTTTGAACTGTTAATATGTAGCCAACCTTTTTAAATTAGAGCAAAACGCGCTGACCGAGTTACTACCACCTTGAAAACACTTTTTAAATTTGAGCTTACACATGAGCTCTTATACACTTCGTCAATTCTTCGTACGTCTTCATTGACGGCAATTCCGTTATGCACAGATTTTTTAGTAGAGCATATTCTTTCTTTTCCTATAATGTCAGCAGCACGGGCACCTTATTTGCATCCGTCACATCGTTGACTTAAATTTTTCTATATATTTTGTGATTAACGTATCGTTCTTAAACGTTTGTTCACGTGATAAAGTCAAATCGTTAGTAAGATCTTTTAATGGCTATACATTTATTCCATACATTTTTCTTTTTTATATTACATATTTCGTCATTTATAATATATTTAAGAGGAGAAATGTAGCATATTTGATGACTTAGGTAAATTACTACATGTGTAAGTAAAAACAAAGAAAAGAGTTTATTGCAAGTAAGTATGAACGCTGTACACGTAAGCAAAACGTTGAAAAAAGAAAACATCGTCTTCTGCATAACCATACGCTTCAAGCGCTTGTATTTGTATCCATATCGTACCTACATGCCCATATAGTATCACTAAACTACTTAAATACCTTTACATATTAATATACCACACACACCATGCGGGCGACAAATCTCCAATACAAGATTTGTTACTTTTGGCTAGTAAACAAGAAGTAGTAAATTTATTAATACTAATCATGCGGCTTGGGTTAACTCTTTTCATAGGGTAGGGCGAAGGAATGGCTATTCAACGGCACACGGGAAATAAGCACTGTTGACACCTACCAGAACTCTTCAGGCTATAGATGCTAGACGACGAGTGTGTACACTGGAACTCCAAGGACTTGCGGTTGCGTAGCCTTACACTTTTGTTAGCCTTTTGGCATAGAACCATAATTTGTAGGCTAACACGCAGATGTTTAAGACAGTGCAGGAGGTAAGCGTATGCCAACGTCGTTTCTTGTCAGCCTCAGCCTATCCTTGAGTTGATTATCTGTGCATATCGCACATGTACAACGATACATAGCTTGGCCCACTTATTTTTTTCCAAAGAGTAAGGCTATAGTTATTATACAGCAACGCATACATAAGTGTTATTGTTTATAGCATACGCACGTGCATCAGTGATAGTCTCTGTGTGTTGACAAGTAGCTCTTACGTATACAAAAATATATTGGGTATGTAGGGATTTAAACAGTCATTTATTATGCGTATATCAAGCGTATAAGTGTACCTGCGTCTCAAAAAAAGTTGCACTGAAGGTAGAAAATCGTACGACAGAAAAAACTGATCATGGGACCATCAGCACTGATCGATCTGTAACGCGCCAGTTTTCACTATCAATTTGCAGTGTTACAAATGACATACTATACAACTCATTCATTCAACGTTTTAACTTATGTTCAGTACATATCATACGGTGCTTGTTATTTTGTTATTAATAACGTGAAAAACGGATGAACAATTGGAAAAAAGTCGATTGCATGTGGACCACCAGAAAAAATGAAAGAATTTATTAATTGGACTAGTAGTTGGTTGTTATTATTTGCTTAATAATTATTTTTGCTCTACTCTGTTCTGTTATTTTGTGCTAACTATTTTTATATCTGAATTCTTGTAATATTCTTATTGGTGTTCATTGGGTGCTTTTAACTTTTTGTGCTTGTGGGTGAGTGGTGTTGCTGTACTTTGAACTAGCTCTGGTGCTTCAACTGCACAGTGTCCACGCCTAACCTCAAACTGTCATTGTTTTGTTTACCTGCCACATGTGCCTCAACGATTGTGGCTACTGTAAGAAGTCTGTGAACACTGGGTCCCGCTGTCGCAACTGTAACAGGGCATATCACGCTTCTTGTGCGGTTCGTTCTGCGACTGAAACCCAGGAAATATACCGTTGCTGCAAGGATATTTACTTACCCTCTGACAGTTCACCTCCAGTTCTTCAACAATCAAAAAAGCAGCACTCTGACTCCCAGAGTTCCCTTTCCGCTACCGACAGTTTATCTACTTCTGCAGACATGTCACATGTGCACACTGTTGAGGGTACTACGCTTGATGACATAAAGAATCTAATGAACTCCCTGCTTTCTAAAATCACTGAACTTGAAAATAAAGTAGATGCAAGTAACACCTCTATCAAGGCTCAGGTGGATAAATTGAACGAAAGCATGAAAATGCTTCAATCTTTACCAGCCTCTATGCTAGACATAAATAGAAGGCTTGAGACCTTAGAACAATCCTCGCTTACTCCTCAGACTCTCAAAGAGGTCCAGGACAGGCTTGCCGCAGTTGAGGGCCGCTTTTCTCTATCTAATGAAGCAGCTCTAGATAATTTTGCGACAGAAATGGAGGACAGGCTTAAGAGGTCTTCAAATGCCATTCTTTACAATGTTCCTGAGTCCTCAGCTGGGTCTGGTCAGTGTGCTAGAAGTGAGGTATCTGCAAGGAATATGCTGTCAACTGTCAGTATCCCCGACATTAACCAGTTAGTTCGTCTAGGCAAATTTCTCTCTGCAGCCAAACCTAGGCCCTTGCTTATCTCTCTGAGCAGCAAAGTTGAAGTTATGCGTTTGATCTCGCAACGCTCTAAACTGTCACAGGATATCAGTGTTTCCCCTGACAAAACCAAGGCACAGCGAGCGCATCTCTCTCGCTTTGTTGATGAAGTTAAACGTCATAATTCAACTAACCCAGCCGTTAAGAAGAGAGTAAAATATGTCAGAGGCACCCCACCTATTATTGAAGATCAACAGTCCTTTCATGCAAACTCAAACCCTCAATAGTACTAACAATCTAAACATATTAATTTATTACCAAAATGTTGGATCTCTTTATAACAAGCTCTTTATATTGGAAATTAATTTATTCTCGCTTACTTCTACTTCAGGCCTTATAATTTTTACAGAAACATGGCTGAAATCACACACTTTGGACTCCAAGTTACCATTACTCAATTATAACATCTATAGACAGGACATACAACTAGTTGAACAGGGTAATAGACGTGGTAGCGGTGTCTTGGTTGCAGTAGACAGAAACGTTTCATCAAACCGTATAGTTCTCGAAATGAACATTGAGTGTGTGGTAGTACAACTACGAGGTGCTGCAATGAACTTTATTTTAATAGCTGTTTATATACCACCTAGCTCTGCTCTATCAGCATACTCTGAGCTTTGTAGCTTTACTGGCAAACCAGCACACTGGTTTACTTCAAGACTTAATTATATTTAAGAGACTCAGAGCTGAATGCCTATGACTTTCAAAAACATTATACAAGGGATTCATATCTAGGTCGGAGTTGGGACTGAGGACTGATATTCGACAATTTTGGAACTTTATCAAGGCTCGCTCAAAATGCAATCAGCTTTCGGAGGTGTTAAGTTTAAACTCGGACCTCACTTTTACTCCTCTCGATAAGTACAACTTGCTCGCTAGCCACTTTTCTTCTGTATACAAACAACCCACCTCCATCCCGGCCCCGGCTATCCAGTGCTCCTTAAACATAGATCTCACTTTTTTCCCATCAACTATACTTACTGCAATCACACAATTGAAAAAATCTACTCATCTCGACCCAGACTTACTCCCACCCTCTTTCATTATCAACTGTTCTTCAGGTTTTAGTCATCCTATTGCACTTCTTTTCACTAAATCCTTTGCTGAGGGCTTCTTTCCAAAGGTTTGGTAACCGTCCTACATATGATCAATTAACTCACAAAAGACTTTCAGCACCTCTCTCATCTTCTATCACACTACATCAACATGGATTTACTGAGGGCCGCTCTACAATCAAAAACCTCCTGACACTAAGTTACTACGTCTCATTTTCTTTTGAAATAGGTGCACTATATAACTTTATATAAAGGGCTGGATGATCAGCAAACTGCAAGACTTTATATTGCTAAATAGATATAACACTATATTTTAAAAAGCAATGGTATAAAATAAGGCACTTAAATTAAAATTACCTATTTTCAAGTGAATCGAGGGAGGACAATGTTAATCTTGGAGAAAAAAAATTTTCTCGTATTAATGAATAAAAGCATAAAGCTTAATTCTTTAGAAATCTAAGCTTCGCTAAGTTTTTATGTACGGTTGAATAACTAACATTGCCGAACACGCCTTGAACATTCTGATTTATAAAGGTCTTTATTGCGAATTGACATTGCAAAGATCGGGTAAGCGGGTAAACAAGAAATCCACAAGCCACACTAAAATGCTTAAGCTGATAGAGAAGCGCTCTATTCGGCAGCCATGAGTTGACTGCTACGTATCCTTTTATACACTTTTTGTGCAAAAATTCGACAATATGTGGCACAAGCAGTGATGTATACGTAAAGTAAATTTATTTTTACTAATAACAACCTTTAAATAAACAAAATAAGTAAACACGTAGAAAAGTCTGTAGAGTATTGATTTTCATTCGAGTATAAGTTTACAGCAGAAAATTTAATTTATCCTCTGGATTTTAGGCTTCTACTATTTTTGATGATATAAATAGAGGAAAATACTACTATCAAATATTTCAAAAATAAATTATGCAAAACCGTTACATAGAAGAGAGAACGAGATCATCGTTAAAATCCTCTCTTCTCCTCTGGCTTATATGTGATTGTAGGAAGGTGTTGCGTATATACAAGTCAAAAAAATCAAAAAAAATTTTAAGAATGATCCCATTCATATCAACTTCTAGAAAAGATTATGTGCATTAAAGTCATTATTATAAATATCAGATTCAGCATACGAAATCTTATTAAATAATGAATTCCACTGAATATGACTTAAGATACAATAAAGGCCTCTGTAACAAATAAAAAGTTCAAACGGAGGGAAATTGAATTAAATTGTAGACTTTGTAACTGAGTAGATTTGCAAATAGAGTTACCTTCAACAGTTTTCAAAAACTCAAATTTTTTCAAGTAAGTACCAAAATTTTTCCTCTATTTTTATGACTTCTATCCATTCTGTAAGATACAAATTGTGAAAGTTAAACGTTATCAGTGCATTGTACCCAGAATTCAACGAGAATTGAAAATAAATTAGAATGTCACAGTCTTTGCAGGAAGTGAAAATTTTAGTTTTTAATTCTAAAACTTTTTCAATTCCCGTATACTAATTTAAGGGTGTACTGATGCTGTATTTTACATGACAAATTGAAGGGTGATAATTCATTGAATTTATTTAATTATTTTTTACGAATAAATGCTGGTATCTAGCTTTTTTTAGTCCCTCGTTTAGTTAATCTTCTGCCTGACTTAACAAGTCGTTAAACTTAGGGGTCGTGTGTTATACGATGATCGATGTTTTCGATTTTTTAATCCCCCTTTACCTGCATGGACTTTATGTAAATGAAAAATTCACCTCTTCTTCCTTTAGAGAAGATACGTTGACTTACTTTTTTTTCTACATTTTTTAAAGCGATTTATTAGTAATGAATCTATTGCTGAACAACTATTTTATATTGGATTTATTTAAATGTTTTTATTGTGTTAAAGTGACAATTTTTTCAATCAGGCTTATAACATTGACCGTGGTAAAAATAGTACAAATTTCTTAAACCTTTACATTTTTACAGAAATAAAATAAAAACTTATATTTAGAAATAAAAATGATAAGTGTTTTGTTACACGTAAACTTGATTCCTTGCTCCCTTCCCCAGCGTTAACATCCATATGATTCAATTCAACCCCTCTCCCACGGAAACTGTTCACAATATTTGGAGAGGGCCCTTTAATGTTATCACCAACTTGGGATTGCCTCTTAAGTTTACTTAGTGATCTAAAAAAATAATTTTTCAATTAACTATCTTTAAGTAGGTTTAAGAGAGTTTTACGTGACTGATCCATTTCATTATTTTTACGAGACACAACTTCGATCAGACTTTCATTTCTTTTTCCTAGAGTTTTTGACAGCGGGAGGATCTATGTCGTTTCTTGGTAGGGCGTTCAAAACTTGGCCTGATTTTAGGGATAAAAGTCTTTGAAACTCACTAGATTCTTGTTTCTTAAAATATTGTATCTTTCGAGCTTGAACTGGGGTAACTCTGAGACTGAGTGGCACTAGAGTTTTAATATCTAGTATCTACTAAAATAGTATCTAGTTTGAAAAGGCTATATCTTGTGCTAGTCCAACATAATGTTGTCGTCACGCTTTCGTAGCAGGTACTAAAGTTTAGATAAATGCGGTAGTCATCAAGTACATGGTTTAAAAATACTGACATAGATTAAATTAAATACAAGCAATGAAAATTCCCATTATTTTGTAAATTAAAACTATAACTTCAATGTACGACATTTGAAGATTAAAACTTTTACTAAAATACGAATTACCGTCACCTTATTCAGGAGTCTTCTGACATCACTTACATTTTTTTATTTTTCTAGGTAATATCAATTATTTTTTATAGCGAGAGCAAAAATTTTTTTCCAACATCAACCTACTAGAAGGAATCCTACTTTAAAACGTGAAACGATGCAGCCGATTATATCTTATATGTGGTATGTATGTATGTTGGAACGCGTGTGTTGATGCCATCTACAAAATTTTTTGTTACAGCCATTCTTAGGGAAGTTTTCGTTTTTTATCTTTATAGTATAAAATATAGTAGTTCAACGATATAAGTTTAGCAAATTTATTGCATGAAAGATTAAACTCATCAGTTCTATTATAATACAGAAATGAATGATTTATTACATTATATACAAGTATTAGACTTTTAACTACAAATATCACGTTCGTTGATGGAATATATAATATTTTCATACAAATATAACACATGAATTACATTTTTTTATAATTTAAGCTTTATAAAAAAACTTTTTACAATTATTGTGTACTTATTTTAAAGAAATTTACAAAACTGTCTTAAATAATTAGAATAGCTTACAGAAACTTTAAATACATACTGATATTTAGAAACCAGATGTTGTACAATTAGTTATCGATGTCGTATAAATAGCTATAGATTATTTTAATAATCCAAATAACTTAAATATTCACTATTATAAGATATATCTATACAATAATAACTGAAATTCATCGTATTCTTCATTTTGTATTTTAAAAATCATCCATTCCTCCATTGGGCATACCAGATTTGACTTTGTCCAACACCTGGTTAACAAATTCGGTCGTATGGTTAGCTATTTTTACCTCTGAAATATATAAAAAATTAGCATATAATTCTTAATTCAACATGTAAAAAATCTAGAAATCTATCAACTATGTAAGTTTTTAACCTTCTAGGACTGAGAACGGGAATGATCGCATATCAACATTTGTGGCAACAGGTTCACTAAAATAATAAATGGTGTGGATATACCCAAGACGAAAAATTATCGGTCTCTCTTCATGATTTACGACTACTAGATTTTGTCTTAAGTTTTTATTTGTATATCTATAAGGGGTTAAGTACTTCACAAAAACATAAGCTATGCAAGTAACTGTTTATTAATAATTTAATTCGTCTAAAAGTATCTAGAGATTACCCAAGGCTAATAGTTAGAAGTCTAAGAAAATGCCAGATTAAAAAGAATACTATCCAAGAAAAGTAGCGTTTTTTGTTTAACTTCCTATAATAAAGTTCACCAAAAAAATTCGTAAATCTAAGTAAACGCATTTCTGATAACAAAAAATATTGAGTTTGAGGAAAAAAGTTACACCTAAAAGTTGTAGATATGGTTGTGATCTTTTGATTTATAATTTGAAAAGGTTCTTTACTAGAAGAAAAAAAATTAATTTGAATGAAAAAAAAGTTAAAATACAATGTTGCAGGTACAATAAATGTGTAATAATTGATGTGATGTGGTATACGTTGCAAGTTCGTAGACAGACTACAAAGAAATAACAATTATATCAACAATTCATTTAATATAAGCGATCGTTTTTTAAATTAGTTGATATTTTTTTTCAACATAACATAAAATTTTGACATTTGATGAAAATGTAACTTGTAGTTCGCAGAAAAAAAAAGTTTTTTAAATTTCGGTTTTAATTAGAAAGTGTTTTAGATCGTTAGCGGAACTCATCAAAGTGTTTGTGCCAACTGTATTTTTAGGCTATGGATAGGCAAAATATGTCGATACATCGGAAACACCGATATATTTTGATCGATATATCGATGTATCAGGCCGATATTACTTTCCGACGACATATCATACATCGACATGTTTTTAGTGATTTCGAAAACAATAGTTTTTAATAAGTACTAACTTTTGCCGCGGAATTTGGCAAGACAGAGTTTTTTTATAACTATATACACGGAGAGCTTTGCTCTGGTTGGCCAACTGAAATTCTGCCATTAAATTTTCTGTGGCGTGTATAGTGTATACGTAGCCTTAGAACGAGCGTTCTTTGGTCAAGTGTAGGCTAAATTGTCTGCTGTTATACTTCTTTGCGAGTTCTCTCTCCTCTATATATGCAAAGAGAAGTGCTGTGTAGTTGTCTAATACATTTGCCACGTGTGTTGGGTATACGTCCCGCATTCACCTATACACATCGTGTATCAGCGATCATAGAAGTATTGTTTTCATGTAAGTAGCAGATATTACTCGTATATACGTGTGCTATTCATTTTCTTCTTTGCATTGCATGATGTTTTTCTGTTGTTTCCAGGCTGCATGATCACTCTGTAAACAGATTTATACTTTTGTGTGATGAGTTTACTTATATAGTATTCGGTTGATGCTTGAGGTTCAATTTACTTGAAAAAACTATGTCTATGGTGTGGAATTTTTTCACAAAAAAAGACAACACTGAGCCGGTAGTTTGTAATCTGTGTGGGAAAATACATAAAACTAGTGTTGTTCGGTATTGAGTTTAAATATAGGCGCGCTTAATGCTTAGTATTCACAGGTTGAGCTGACATCAATGTGCGCTAATGAGAGTCCAACTCGTCGTGTCTCTCTGACCAATTAGACTTGCCTGTAAAGAGAGCTGCGGCTCTCTCGTCGAGAGACAATGCGCGCTCGTCAGTCCGCTTCTGACCGTCGAGCCCCCCGCGCACCTCAAGCGAGATCTCTATAGTCAATCTAGTGTCTCGTTTTACTTTTGTTTTGTGAATTGTATCTATCTTATTGTATTCCAGCGAGCGTTCTATCGTTTTTGTTGGAGTTTTCGTTCTATTACAACAGTTTGATTCTCTCTATAAACTCACTCAGCGTTCAGGCATTAAGTAAATTTATATGGCTTAGTATATTAGTCGTAAGCCTGATAGAATTTAGGAAGTTAAAAGTGTAAAATAAATAGGAAGTTTTAGAATAAATTGATTATTTCTATTAATTCAGCGCTTCCAATTCTTGTGTGTTAACCTTACGATAAAATATTCGAGAATCCCTCAGATTCAAACCTCAATACAAAACAAGTGTGAATACTACAAATTTAGCAACTTACTTGAAGCAGAAGTATCAGCATACTTTCTTACAATTAGAAAATAAACAAAACAAATAAAAATCACTTATTACAACAGCAATACCACAATCTCAAAATTTACAACTAGCTCTTGTCCCAGATGTTGCTGCTCCTTCAGAAGCTTTACTGCAGAAAAATACTAACATTACTATAAATAGTGTGAGCATTTAAACGTATAATTTTATAATTCTGATGATGCTACAGAACCTTAAATATTAATTTATTTCGTTATTCGTAATTTTCAGTTTACTATGCAATTTACCGCTACAAATATTGTTCCCCATCAAAGTCAGGAAACCACAACTTATCCCCAAGACTCTGAATCTGAGCCAGTAGCTAAAAGACCTTGTTGGTAAAAAAAAAAACAAACAACAGTGTTGCATTGATTAAAACGGACCGCAAGCTTTGAAGGTCATTGTTATTTTTATAACTGCTAGCTCGTTTTGTAAATGTAGCTGAATAATACTACTTTTGACATTTTAAATTAATTTTCAGAAGGTGAAGATAGACATAGCAGTATTACACAGGCATTAGTCTACATGATATGTAAGGATAACCTACCATATTCATGTGTTGAAAAATCTGGCATGATTAGATTTATTCGCACAGCTTGTCCTCTCTACAAACTGCCATCGAGAAAGAAGATCGTTGATTCACTACGTCTATATTAATATTAATTTTGATGTTCCCATACATATCTTATACTAGTGTAAAATCATACTCATTAGATAATTTTGCTTTTACATTTTTAGGTAACACAGCTAATAGAGTGCAGATATGCCACGACTAAAGCTATTGTAAAAAAAAAATTAAGTGAGGCAAAATTTATTTCTTTTACAAGTGACATCCTCACTATCACGAATTCAACAAAAAGTTTCTTAATTTTAACAGTGCATTTCATAGATTTAACTGTAAGATTAATATGACCGGACTTGTTTAGACTTGTATGGTCTTAGCTGTTTTATTTAAGTGTCATTCGAGGGTCTCTTAGGATTCAGCTCGTAAGCTTTATTTGTTCTTTTTGTATTGAATAATAATCTTTATTTAAATATTATCGTTAATTTTAATTAATGTATTTACTTCTTTATTAAAGCAATTTGATAATAATTTGTTCTTTTAAATACAATTTAATCGGGTCACTTTAACAAAGTTCAGCGTAAATTTTATTACTGATAAATAACTTACATCCATCACTGATTGTTGTTACTGCTGCTTCGGAGTTCCCTAATGCTTCGTGCAGTAACCTTCAGTATTTTCTTAAACTACACGAATAAGTTCGTGGACAGTAGGATTTTGCTATTTCTGCTATCTCTGCTATCGCCGGAATCACTTTCGGCGGGCCTCCTTTGCTGTACCTCACTCTTTAGCGTAGTCTGATACTATTGATGTTCTCGATACGTACTCGAGTTGCCTCAGCGAACACGTTATGCCTTACGTGTGTAAGGTACTCAGAAGTCGCGAGAGTCAAGAGTTGACTAAAACTTTAGAGGACAGGTGACAGATGTAAAGAGAGCGATTTTTCCACTTGATGGTGCGTTTTTATAGCATCAGAGCGAGCAAAAGAGGCCTTTGGTTAAATTAGGTCAACCAATGAGCGATGTTCTTGCAGACTGCGTTGACAGTTGCATGATGATGTTACATGTTATGATTTTACATATTAAGAAATAATAATACAACAGTACCAATTGCATTTTCTGACAAGTGCGATTAAAGTTTTAGGTCAGTGATGATGAAAGCTCGCATCAGCAATATAAGAACGCCAAATACAAGTTCAATTGTGACAGTAAGTTTACAAATTTCGAAATTAATCCTTCTGAGGATTTTACAATCAATTTTGAATATAATAAAGTAATGTGTGAGTTACAAATTTTAAATTAGTATACATTATCAAAATTAAACAATTAATGAGCAAGTAACTATTCATTCCTGCATACACAATTTCACAATGAGGCTGGCCGTATTCTATGTCAGCATATTATGAAGCATTCACCTTAAAGCCGATACACACACGCACACACGTAAACGACGTACGAGCTCCTCTTGTCATTTGAGCTTGTTTTATATTCACAATACATCTTATCTGAATGCCGACGGATGGATAGTTTTTAGTTACAACATAATTCGTATCATCTCTGGATGTAACAGGATCATCTTTACTTCAGAGCACAAGTTTGTGTGCACAGAGACTATTTCAGGTATGATTTTATGGAAATCTTTACTTACTAAATTATAAGATTTCATTCCAGTTTCATATAGTTATACGTACTTTGTCTCAGAGCCAAACAGGAGCATACCTTTCAGAGTGTTGGATCAAGATATGCGAAGAGTTTGGCATTGAAAAAACCAAAATAGTTTCTACAACTATTGACAGTGGGTCAAACATCAGAGAACGTAAAAGAATCCCTTGCATGGCGCATTGTTTGCATTTAATAGTTGATGGTGCTTTGAGCAACGATAGCGCTTTTTCCGTTTTTTTGCAACTATGTAAAAAGCATTGTCACATACTTCAAGCAGTCTGCCAATGCTATGGATCTTTTAAGAGCTGAGCAAGAGGCATCTGGAAAAAAAGGCGAAGTCTTAACTTTAACGCAGGCTGTAAATATGCGTTGGAGCTCTTGTTTTGAGATGCTGGAACGTTTTGGGGTGATGTTTGTGATAGTTGCTAAAGAGTAAACTATTACGACCCAAGCAAACAAAAAAATTCCAGATATGATACCTACATCACAGCTGAATGTTATTAGAGATATTACTTTTCTTCTTTGCCCATTCAAACAAGCATCTGAAGAGATCAGCAGGTCAACTTACGTTACTTCTAGCCTAGTTATTCCCCTTAGAAGTTTACTCAGGCAAGCAATAGAACGAGCAAATCCTACAAGTTAGTGAGATTCTAGTATAAAAGAGGCTTTACTAAACAGAATCAATACCAGACTTGGTCCACTAGAAAATTACGTATTTCTCACTACTGCAACAGTATTCGATCCCAGATTCAAACAAATTTACTTCCATTCTTTATTGGCAGCATCATCTGTAATAAAACACATTGGCAGTGAAATTCATTCAGAGCATAAACCAAGAGGAAAGCGATCACCTAAACTCATATATGTTTAAGCACCACAGCAAGAATATGATACTTCGATCTGGTTTGGACACGAAAAGCTTTTATCCGAAAGAACTGTTTCGCTGGAAATACCAAGCACTGGCAGTGTGCCTAATGAGCTTAAGCAATATCTTGATCAACCTCTTCTAGACCGAAAATCTAATCCTATTGAGTTCTGGCTGAATAGTCGACATTTTACTCCTGTTTTGTCGGAGGTCGCTCTTAAGTATTTAATTTGCCAATTTGCCATCCGTATCGTCTGAGAGAGTAGCTTTGGTTGTAAATTAAGTATCATCAGATACAAGAAGCAGACTAACAGCAGAACATATTTAGCAGAGAGTACTTCTGACGTCAATCTCTGACAAATATTGATTACAGTGACAGCTTTTTCTTTGAGTTGTGGAAATAAATTTTTTNTTCTAATTTGAGTGGATTGGATACTAATCCTATCTCATAATTCACTGCAGAAACCTAAAATTATATATTTCGCGAATTTTGTTCTTAAAAATGATTTAAAAGATAGTTATGTACTTACAGCTGCTTCCTTAGTCGTATATTCTACAATAGCTCCACCTCTACCTTTTTTAGCTTCTTTAGACAGAATTAATACTGATATTTCACCATGCTAGAAAGTAATAATACTAATTATATAATTTAAAGTGGTTCAATAATAGATTATAAATAACAAAATTACTTTGGACAAAATTTGACGTAATTTATCCTCAGTGTACCCTCCGTTATTCTCGTCATCCGCAGCAACTTTCCACCTTATCTTAACACGACACTCTTCTTCGCTGTAAGTACTAGTTATATTTCCTTGCAAGTCTTCTAAAATCTTTTTTCTGAGGCGCTCTTTTTCTTCTTCGACTAGCCTTGATCCTTCTTTCCTCAACCTCTCTATTTCAACTTTGAGTTTTTCCTCATCAGTCTGGGCCGAAACATAATCTTTATTCAATGATCTCTTGAAAGCTTCTTCTCTTGCTTCAAGGTCATCTTTTAATTTTCTTCTCTTGGCATTTAATTCCTTAGCTCTAAGCTTAGTCTGTTCTCTTGCGCTCACAACTTTATCATATGCAGCCTAAACGTAAAATTTGTGATTTTTACTTTCAATGTTAATAAAAGTGTGCATAGATACATAGGAATAGTCAACTTACCCTAGCTGATGCATCCGTTAATATTTCTAGTACTCTTGTTAATTGTTGAAATAATTCTGCAGCTTTGGGATTGTTTGGATTCTTGTCAGGATGGCAACTGAGTGCTTTTTTCCTGTAGGCTTTTTTAATCTATAAGTCACAAATAATAATTTCCTCGATTGTTGCAAATACTTTTGTAGAAATCATAAATGTATACAGTTCATGCAATACTTGCCTCTTTTTCATCTGCAGTTTGGTTAACTCCAATTATTTCATACAAATCTAGTTTTAATATATCATCTGCCATTTTGCATCAGCAACTTTGTAAATTTTCGGCTTTAAATGTAACGTTTTGTATTTCTTTAAAAAAAATTAAAACTTAAGACATATACGACACGAGGTTATTTTGCCCTCATCATATACGTATATTATATGTATGACAACAGCAAAATATGTATGATATTCTACAAGAGTTGTATTCCGCAACCACCGCCAGCTATAGTTACATACATCGGGTTTCACGAAAAAGAGCAAGTAAACTGACGTCGTTTACTTTTCAGTAAATCGACAGTTGCTTTGTACCCCCAATCACGCAACGGCGATTGCGGAATACACTCTGTGTTATACCATTCCAACGTTCCTGTTTTATTGGGTCGTTGGGTTATACCATTCCAACGTTCCGGCGTTACTGTGTTATACCATTCCAATGTTCCGCGGTTACTGTGTTTTACCATTCCAACGTTCCTGCTTTATTGGGTTATTGGCTAATACCATTCCGTTGTTTCTGTATTATGTGTGGGTGCAATCCGCAATCGCCACCATTTCGTGGTATTCCGTAACTTTTTTTTCACTGTGTGAGCTTATGTTGTAGCGTAGGCTTCAACCACGCAACGTTGTCATGTAACTCACGTTAGTTTTTTCCTCATCGACTGGCTATTTAAAATTAAAAATTATTTTTAACTATACATATAGGCGCAGATGCAGGTGTCGCAGAATGAAATTTTTTTATATAATTGCATACACATACCATAGGCGTATGTAGGATGGAGCAGGAGGGCTAGGTTGAACAGTGCAGGATGTTGTGCAACATTTTTGTTTCTGTCTGTGTTTAATCGAAGACTCGAAGTGTACACAGTTTTTAGTTGGAAACTTTTAATTTTAAACACCTTCCATTGCAAGTGTTATACAAATGCATATCATTTGCAAGAATTTTATTTTTAAGAATTTTATGCGATACTGGCGTCTGTGGCTAAGATCAATGACATAGCCACATTGATGAGTTCCACTAACGATATACGATAAAATGTGGTCAAATCCTCTTAATTTCTCCTTTTTTTTCTTAATTTTGCTGCGCATATGGGGTCAACGCAAATGTTAAAAATATGCATCAAAGTACTTCATAAAAAACCAAGTGTGGGTCTCGGGACCTCCGGCAGAAGTAAATTTTCTATCTTAACTGTTATTAAACTTGATATAATAAAAACTGACAAAGTTAGAGTACACCTAATTTCTATAGATCTTTAAATATTCCATATTAAAATAGTGAAAATTTTAATATTATTACGTATTCAAGCACGCGCGTGCATAGAATACATATACCTTAATACACTACTAATGTGATGATTCACGCATTCTAAGTACCTCCATGTTTGCTATGATATATGTAATACATGTAAGAATTGTTGGTCATGTAATGCAGAATGAAACAAAAATTTTTACTATACTGCGCCGAAAGAAGGTACTTTTGTCTCACTACGCGGAACAAAAATTTCTTTTATTTAAAATTAATATTCGTGCATTTGATATGACATCATGTGTGTACAATGAATTCTTATTGGAATCTTTGTATCCGACAAGTAAAATTTCTTTTAAATTTTGGCTACTATAAAAGTAAAATAATCCACTATATTTTATTGAAATTAAGGAAGACAATAGACATATAGCTATTTCCCATTGTAAAATTGTAATTCTTCATTTCAGTTGTTTTCTATTGTAACTTATAATTTAATATTAAAATTCACCCGTGCTTAACTAATTTCTACTGATTTTAAAGTTAATAAAAAGAATATAGGTTTTAATCACGTGACAATTTTTCTTACAATACATTGTGATGTCGGTAAATTAAAAATAACCAACAATTTTTTCCCCACTCATTCGTAAGAAAATCTCCATGATTTGAAAGTAATTCGAGCAAGGACCCACGTGCATCCGAAAAGAGGCATGAATCACCTGCAAGTTACTCGCAGCTGCAGCACGATGACCAACTATGATTCATGCACATGCACGAGGGCCTAAAATAAATGAAAAGAATATAGATGTTGGGTTGAACTTAATTTGAGTAACCGTTATGTTTTAATACAACAGGAAAGAGGATTTTGTCTTTACGTGGTTAATAGGGATAATGGTAAGGTCTACTGTGTAAAGTTTCTGTAAGTTTATTTATTGTTTTTTGACTAAGTATAATTTTACCATGTAATATTTTTATTTATGTTGAATAACACAATTGATTAACTAATGAGGAATAAAAAAGTAATCAGCGTTTCACAGCAATACATCAATGTTGATTTCGGAATTTGCTAACATATTATGCACAAAATTATATGGTAACAAGCTTGTACACTAATATTAAATAAAATTGACCAAAAAATGTGTAGTTAATAAAGTAATGCAAGTGAAAATATCATAGAAGGGTAGAGGTAGAGCAGAGGCAGCGTGGACAGCTTCTTCTAAATAACTCTATAATATAGAAAAAAACAACCGTACAAAAATTAGTAGGGAAAACAAAGACATGTCGCTTGAAACTATCATCTTTTCTAAAACTCAAGATAATAAAGTACAACACAATTAACATAAGGTTTAACAGTCCAACCCTTTTACTAATATTATACCTATTCTATGGGCACAGTGCGAGTATCTCCAGTGAAACACCTTGCCAGTTAAGCTGACAATCTCTGCGCCAATGGTGCATCGGTTCAACTCACCACTGTGTAGCCTTTTCCCGCCCACTCCTAGCCAGTTAAACCTGCACTCTCTGCCGAAGCATCGGATCCAGGCTAATTAGCATCCCCGGAGAAGCTTCATGTTTCAGGGACCACTTCTTACCGGTAAGGCTGGTGAGACCTGCCTGGTGCATCGGATTCGCTAATCCTGTACCTCTTAACACTGTTTCAACAGGTGAGGTTATGAAAAAAAGCTCTACGCAGGCAGCCAAACCGTTATAGGATAATTAAAAGCTATTGCAATTATGCTATAGTTGCTGTGACATTGCAGTTATGCGTCAGTGCAGTTACGAAGTAAGCGAGAGGACTTTACCCACAATACGCGTGACTTCCTAAATATAGAGAATAAAATAAAGAACTGATAAAAACGATCTGCTTTTAAATATATACATACCAAAAAATCATCGTGATAGCTGGTGCAGAAGTTAGATGAAGATTGTATTTTTTTTTTCTTTTTAGTTTTGCGCGGGAAAAGTAGTTTTCTTCGTGAAACACAATATTATCGTTAAGCAAAAAAGTTAGTGTCATAAAAATAACATTAATCATTAGCCAGCACTCAGCTATAAAATATAAAAGGACTAGAGGAGCACGAGTAACAAAACAGACATTATTCAAAAAAAGAACTACCAACACACATAAATACCTAGCAGCAAACTTGTTGATGCGGCAAAAAACGATCAAAATTAGTATTATCACCGCTGTTGGTAACTAGAAAAAAATTAAAAACCACTTATTACTGATTTCCTAGAGAAAAAATTTGTCGGGAAGGCACTTTTTGTGATAGTATAGAAGGTGAAATAATTGGAGAAAAAATTGATGGTTAAGTTTTTATACTAAAAAAAAACATTTATGACCGGGTATACTTTATCATTACCTTTTATTTGATATAGAAAAACCATTTCTAGAAGTTAGTAGCTTTATCAATATGATCGACTTTTAAAATCTCTTAAGTACACAGGCGTTTGATTACATAAAAGTGATAGTACAATGATGTCTAATTTACAATTTGTGTCAACGGTACATAGTACGGTATATTAATGTTTTCTAATTTCTTTATTTTGTTAAGGAGTTTATAAAAATTGAATCCATACGTGCTCGGTATATTAAATTTCTACTATATAATAGTTAAGCAGTATTCAAAAATCTTTAAACTTCGAATGATCAATACACATGTTGTTTAAACCATAAAACTTTTAATAAATTGATAAAAGAAACTAAACTGTATAGCATGGATGAAGTAAATTGTTACATAATTACGTTGATGAACAAGACTAATATATACTACTTCTTCAACAACTTAATATAAAAATTGTAAGCATACTAATGTTCAATCAAAATCTTTAGTTTATCAGATGCTTTGTGTAATTGTACGCGACAGCGAATAACTAAATTATTTAATTACTATGTAAAAGGTGAAGTATTCACTAAATACGAAATTTGTAAAAAAATTTTTTCCCAAGAAAATCTTTAAATACTGGTACTAACTGTCCTTTCTTTGACGTAGAACTCAATTGTAATAAATATAACTGAATGGAAAAACTGCAGCGTACATTTCTTTTACTGATAATTTTGGTAAATGGAATAAATGTACACTCTATTTCTGCCTTTTGTTTGCATTAATAAGATAAACATTGGAGTAACGATAAAATTGAGAAGTGAATTTTTCTGCAGTAAGATGTACATTTTATTAGTTTCACCGTTTGCTTCTACTATTAATAAATCATAACTTTTTATTATTGTTAGTTTATACTAAAAAAATGCAAGTCATGCTCCAGTAACTCAATACTAAACAGTTTACACTTGTTTACGTAATTTTAATGATTTATTAGCTGAACTTAAAAAAATTCTCACTAATAACAAGCGACGAAGGTGTATATAAAATAGCCAGACATATTTTGTTCGAAAAGAAAAGCGAATTTAAAAATTTGATTTTATGCTTAGGTAATTTTCACACAACAAAAATTTTACTTAGTTGCATTGGACGATATTTGCAAGATAGTGGCATTGATAATGTACTCATACAAACTGGCTTAGTTGGACCTTTAGTTGCAGAACAAATTTTAAGTGGTAACAATTATGCCAGATCTGTTAAATTTTACACATATTTGTCAGAAGCCTTAAGAAGACTACAATTCCAAGTTTTTTTCATGGACGAACGATTGGAAAAGTATGAACAACTTTTGATAACAATCACATTACTTCAAGAGAGTTTTAACATCGCGAATTTAAATTAATGTTGTCATATAAGTACTAATATGAAAAATTCTTTATCTGAATTACTTGTAGACTTTGAATCCTTCATATCTTCCGGATGTGATCAATCAGAACTCTTCGGTATTGGAGTAATGTTTTAATATTAATCAGCCTAATGCACAACTTGATAAGAGCAGACAGAATTGGAAATTGGCACTTACATACAGAATGCATTAAAAAATTACAGCCAATTTTTCATGTTATGGACAGTTTCAATTATGCTCGGTTGGGTGCTGTTTATCTTGAAGATATGTTGATGCTGGAAAAAAATGCTCCAGAGGTGTTTCAAAAACTCGTTGAGGGGCACTTTACTATTAAACAGTCTGAAGTTTCATTCAGTTCTGTAGCCACCGACCAGGCTCTTGAACAGAAGATTAATCGGTCATCTAAGGTAGGAGCAGGTGTTAAAGGATTTACTACAAAAAAAGAAACTGTGACTGCATGGGATTTGAAACATCATGAATTATAGTCCACATCTAGTTACCTCAAAGAAAAAACTTTCTCTAACAATGAAGATGACGAAATGCAAGTTCACCGTGAATTTTCGAGTAAAATCACCGAAAATTCTGAGTTATCCGTTCAAACAATTTTAAATTATCTCAACAACAAAAATTACAGTCCATTCATACTTGGATCGCATAAACTAAGAAATATGTTCACAGAATAGCTCGTACATCAAGAAACAACATTGGGTATTTTAAATATATTTGGAAAAGGATAAGAGTTAAACGAAAACTTTTGCAATGAAAGATTTCGCGATGAAGTACAACTTCTTTCTGCTCTGCTTAAGAATAATAATCTTCCAAACTTCAAGAGCATTCCACAGCCGCAACAGTCATAAGTACTTCAGGCAAAAAGAAATTCGATCAGTGATACGCAGAGAATAGTAGCAATAGCTCAAGAGCGGAATCATCCGATTGAAAAATTACTGAAATATAAATTAACTTATTCAAATTACCTATACGACGAAGAGGGATTTTTCAAGAAAGAAAGCGATAAAAGCTCCTTGATTCGTAAGTTGGAGTCAGTTTTAAAAAGTAGTGAAAAACAATTCACTAAAACCTTAGAAGATACGTTGGTGATGAGAAAAATATCTTGGAAAGGTTTAAATACATTTGAAGATCTTGCTGGACGATTTCTTGATTATATGGTAAAAAACGCATCGTTGCAAAGTACAAGAAGATTCGACATTATTTTTGATTCTTACTTTGATAAATCAATCAAATCTTCCGAGCGCTTGAGAAAACAAAAATCAGACTGCATATTATTTTATAATATTACTAGTACTATATTATTACCCAAGCAAGAAGAAAGGTTTTGGGGACTCTCCAAAAATAAAACATTACTTCAAAGTTTTTTTAAAGAATTTTTGGAAAGTAGAAGAAATCTTGTAACCTCCTGATATAGCAGAAGCAGATGTCAAAATTGCGCTTCATATATACCATACATGTTTACAAGGATTCAAGAATATTTATATTATTCCCTCTGATACTAACGTCATTGTTTTAGGTCTGTATTTTTTAAAAACTTTTAAACAAAACGGATTAAAGGTATTACATTCATAATAAATTTTTTTGAAGTGGTAAACCACCATAAAAAATTAATACATAATTTTTTTTACATACAGACGCTATGGTTTCAAATAGGAGCATTTCAAACGATAAGAAATATATCTCTTCATTTCTTGGCATGAAAGCATGGTGATACGTTTTGTTTAGTTCTGCTAGCAATTCACCATCTTATAGGAGAAAATTATTCTAGTAAAGTCAGTACAAAAACATCTGCTTTACAAAGCAGTTTAGAAAAGTACTTATTAGATTTCGGAAAAGGTAAGTTTCATGTCTATTTGCAAAGTGTATTTTTATGTTTCCATATAAATAATGAAAAATCTTCACGTATTTTTTGTAGATTACTCTAAAACTGTTAGTGACACGGTACTTAGTTTAGCTGAAGATTATTGAGTCAATGTTATTAGAAAAAATAGTGTTTGTAAAACATTTGACGAGCTTCGCATGTGGTCGTATCGAAGTGGATGTACCATTTTGAGGTATATTTACATAGTTTACAATCAAACGCACTGTTTGAATGCTAGTGCAACGGATCTGTATCCTAAACTTTTTGGCTGGGAAGAACAAGATGAGTTACTGGTACCGAAAAAAATTACAAACTTATTACCTCATGTACATGAACTTGTACATAACTGCACCTGTACAGTGTGCTCAAAAATTATTTGCGTCTGTGTATCTGCCGGAATCTCATGCTGTTCTTTTTGTCAGTGTAAAAAAAAAAATACTTGCCGTACTCGTTTTAATCATGAACGTATTATATGTGTTAGAGTTATTATAATTAAATAAAAGTACTGACCTTATTTTTTTATAAGAAAACAGTATTTTAATGTAAATTTTGTATTGAAATTGAGCACAGATTTTTACGTTCAAAATATGTAAGCCTGTATAATTTACGTACAGGACACAAATATTTATATTCAGTATATATCCATAGAACACCTTAGATGAGCCAAAAAATCTATAGCAATTTATTACTTCAAAGTGTGAAAGATGAATGAATGATCATTGAGCATTTTATAAACTGCATTAATGAGGATTTGATCGGGATTTACCTTGACTAATAATTAGAAAAATTGCTTATAGATAGTAAAAATAATGAAAAAATTTTAACAGGAAAATAATTACAGAACCCAAGAAAAAACACACATGAAGAACTATAAACTGAAAATTTTGTTTCTGTCCAACTTTTTTTTTCTACAAAATCCAACAATTTAACGAAAAAATTGCAATAGGTACTTTTTTGTTTAAAACGTAGCAATTAACCTGAGCAAATTTTTTTAGGTCAAAAACGTAAAATTTTTTTATTTGTTCATCTAAATTTTTAACAACAATTTCCCTAGCTCTGTTTCGATCTTGTACTCTATTCCATCTGGTTCAGTGGATTAAAATACGGTGATTATTGCATAAAAGTTAAAGAAATATAAGGTATATCCCGAGATTTTCGCCGAATGAGCGAGTACGTGTACCGAGAATTCAATAAATTAAGTGATTTTTCTATCTTTTTTATTTTTTTCTGAAAAATTTAAACATTTAACGGAAAAATTGCAAGAGGTATTTTTTGTTTAAAATAGACCAAATGACATAAACAAAACTTTTTTAGGCCGAAAACGTAAAATTTTTTTATTCGTCCATGTAGATTGTTAATAACAATTGAGTCCGGACTTTTTCGGGCTCGCACCCAACAGAATCGTATTCAGGAAGTAAAAATACGTCGAAAAAACTTTGGTGCAACCGTGGACATATAAGAGGCTACGGATACCTACCTAGCCGCCGTACTATATACGCGTTTACAGATATTCACGCATTTAAATATACATGAGGATATTGATATTCGTACATGTATATGTACAAGTACGTATAACATATATATATTTATTATCTCATCATTTACTAGTGTATTATAGCCAAGAGATAGTTTAAAATAATTGATGTTGCAAAGATAAACTGACGATACTACCTTCCGGTTAGTACAAAAAACGTATTGAGTAATCGTTATTTTACACTAGAAAATTTTTATAGTTAATTGAGTTATATTTTTTATAGTATCGTATGTTATTTTTCTTCGAGGACTCTTTATGGCTTTCGATTTCAACCCACAACCCCTCGAGTATTTCTGGCTGGGAGGCTAGTACGCTAACCACAAAACCATCAAAGCTCTTCAGTTATATTAAAAATTATTTGGTTTTGCAGCATTTAATGCAAATGTATTGCAGGAAAAAAGATCAGTTTGTTATTTAAAACAACTAGGTCAAAATATTCATATTAGTTCTTTTACTTATTAAGTACAAAAATATATAAAGTAACAAAATAAAAAATGTATTTTTTACATAAAAAAAAAAAAATTTGAAATGGCAAATAAATGCAGCACGATGATAGTATCTTAATCTAAAACGACTAAAAATTTTGACATTCCTAATTTATCATTAAATAACTAACAATACTCCAAATCATACGTACTTGAATAAGTTATCATGATTTGTAATTCCAATGGTATACAAATCTTGATATTTCAATGTTTTCTTTGGAATATCTGGATAGGACTACAAGTATCTTTAGGAATCGGAAGTGAGATGGACTTATTTTGATTTGTAAGCATTGTGTTTACTGTTGAAAACTAAATCAAAACTAAACTATTAATTAACATTTATATCTATTCATAAATCATGTAGTTATACAAAAATTTAAATGATACATGCATTACTATTTCATAAATTAAAGTGAAAGACTCTCATTATAAGTTGAAGTAAGGGGTTCACACCCAGAGGGGCAGAGCCATACTAGTATAAGTATATAAGTAGGGCTCTGCTCCCCTGTGCGGTCCACGTGCTAACCCTCTATAAATAAATTATGGCTTTAAGTTTTTTTATACATAAACAGAAAATCTGATTTCGGAAAATTACAAGTACGTACATCAAATTTCGAGCATTGAGAAACTTAAAAAATACAAAATAATTTTGTCACGTCAAAACGATTAAAAAACGATGGTAAAATAAACTATTAACAGCACAGTGTGGCTCCGTCATAGTTTTAGATTCTAGTTAAGCAAGAAATTATAATCTCTGCATAAACACAAAAAACTTACTGAAAAATAATCCTGACTAATTATGTTTTAATAAATTGCCCATTTTGTTGATCTAACAGGTTTCCCATCAGTGTTTTCATGTATTATTACATAAATACTGTTGTATTATTGTTAAGAATAATCGTTCATTTCTCACCTTGTACAACTTAAACTTAAATTGTTTGAAAAAATAAGTAATTAATTATTTATTTTGATATGTATGGGCTGAGAGACGAACGGGAACTCTTGAAAATAATAAAATAGTATTTATATAATAATACTGATAATAATTTTTTTAAATAGGATTAGGGGAACTTGTTACTTTGTGGATGCGTAAGGCTACTGGCGATGACTACCACTTTTCATATTATTTTGTTGTAATGCTAAGTGAAGATTTTTAAGTGTAATCTTACATGCTACGTAATAACATTTATTCATCTAGTAACTTCATATTAAAATAAACATAAAACTAACAAAAAAAGGTTACAGCACCTAAACTTTATACTTACAAAAATTATAGAAAAAAGTCTTTAAATGACTGATTAAAACAATAATAATAAAAGAAATAATATTACTTTGTTCAATGATATTAATTTGTTTTAAATTCATGAGTATAAAGTTAATATTATAATACAATTAAAAGGAATTATTTTAGGATTGGAAGAAAACCTTGACTTGTATTTAAATTAAAAAAAAAAAATGAATAAGGGTGCAGGGGGCAAAGAGGGCAGCGCAGGGGGTGGTAGGCTTCTAAAAATCGGCGGGCAGATTGGCGAGGCTCCAGAAAAAGGAAGCCCATACAAATAAAAAAAACTGTATATCGAAAGATATGTATATGGCTACAGATATTTATAGACTTATACCAGAGATGAGTAGAGAGATTGCTAACGCCAATGCTACAATGCGAGACGACTTTTTGGCACTAATTGTAGCGCCTCGCCGCGGCCAGCCGTCGAACCGGGCGCACATCTCAGCACTCGTATCGGACAGCGTGCGCCTACGAGAAGAGGAGTGGATTCGCGTGGAAATGGTCATATAGGCGCACATTTTGGAGAGACGTGGAAAGGGTATACCGAATGTGTGTACTAGGAGAGGAGTGGAAATGTTGACTATAGCTATACATCTGAACGCACAGCCAAAGCAAGCGACGACAAGAGTTTTTCTCTTTTGACTGCAACCGAGTATATCGTATATGTATTAAACTGATTTTTCCTCTCACTCTTTTTTCTTTTTCCCCAACTTTTAATACTTATTTTGAAATTCAGTATTATTTTGAAAAAATGTTCAGCTATTTTTTTAAGGATGGCAGTTCAGTTATAACCCCTAATTTTTTATTTTTCCTCATGATTGTTATGGACTGTGGGACAAGCTCCGAAGGTTATTAATGAATATAATTTGCTTTTAGATTTCTAAGGACCGAAGTAACGGTAGCTAAGTTGCGTGATGCTTATACCGCCACTCGAATTGTTTTGCTATCACGGGATCGATTCCAACTTTCTGTAGATTTTATTTATTTTAATGCAGTTCATCGTTTTGTTTAAATTTCTTTTATTTATGTTTTATTTAAATTTATNATAATTTAGTAAGTTGATACTTCTCGTTGGCAAGGCCATTTCGTAATTTCATAATAATAAAATAAATTTCTTAAGATGTAAGTATAATTTATACATCTTAAAACTCACAAGAAATTATAAACATCTAATATATTAAGAGAGAAAAAATCCGAAGGCACGAGAAAATTTGTACAAAACTGCCTAAACATTTTGATTTGCGTCTTTTGTTGTAAACTGTAAAAAATCACATCAGCGCCCATCTACTGCAATTACTGCAGGTTGAAATTTTCATCGGTAAAAACATGCAGTTAACAAATGAGAGAACAAATCCGGAGGCACAAGAAAACTCACTTTTATTACAATATCATCAAATTTGATTATTACCAGCAAAATTTTTACGTTCCTCACAATTTATACATTGTGGTAACAACTACTTGTTATTTAATTAATTACTTCATAGCAAGTGTGTGTGTGTTTTTTTTTTTAAGGAAATGATGAAGCTGCTCCGATCAACAATATTTTATACGATAATTAATTATCCATGAAAATCATTTAAAACACGTAATAACCAAAAAATACCGCTCTTAACGCTTTAAGTAAAAAAATAAAATCTTGATTAAGCTGTATCACCCTGATAAGTTATAGTTTCTTTTTTTTATTAACAAATTAATAATATGTTTTGAAGAATTCGTTATGCCTTAGAAACATGACAAATTTTTTAAAAATTATTGTCTATAAAGTTTTACATTAGATGTTTATAATTTCTTTTAAGTTTTAAGATGTATGAATTACACTTACATCTTAAGAAATTTATTTTATTATTATGAAATTGCGAAATGGCCTTGCCAACGAGAAGTATCAACTTACTAAAGTATTGAATAGATTTAGTATAAAAAATATATTTACTTCAACGTTTTAAAAAAAAAAAAAAAAAAAAGTTGGCAACATTATTAATAAATCTAAATAAAACATACATAAAAGAAATTTAAACAAAACGATGAACTGCATTAAAATAAAAAAAATCTACAGAAAGTTGGAATCGATAACGTGATAGCACAACAATTCGAGTGGCGGTATAAGCATCAAGCAACTTAGCTACCGTAACTTCGGTCCTTAGAAATCTAAAAGCCAGTTATATCTTACTAATATATAAAGCAAGAACGCTAAAACCGTTGTAATCGCTAACCGCGAAAACTAATGAACCGATTTTGTTCAAATTTTGCACACTGATTCATGATACTTCCTAGATGGTTTTAGTATAGTTTTTATCGTAAAAAATTTAATAACAACAGCAATAAATGAGCTCAAAGTTTTGCAAAAATACGCCAGCTTTTCACTTTAGTTCAGTAAAATCCGCTAGTCGGCGTCGACATAAAATCGAGGCTACCTGCAACAGAATTAAATAAGTGTGGTTATAATAGGCCGAAGCGTCTCGATACTGATGTAGTCGAGCTTCGGCAGTTCAACGAGCTGCATAGAGAATGCTGATGACAGTCTTGCAGCTGGGTATCCCGGTTCCGGACGACACTCTTCTCCAAGGAAGAAGGGACCTAGGTGTCCATTCACCCTGAATCTCGACAAGTGCGATAAAAAAAAAAAAAAAAATATTCCAACCGATGCCGTCTCTGCCACAATACCAGGAGACATATCTAGCCAAAGCCCAATCTGCTCCAACTCATCAGAGTTGTGTGGTAGTCTCACCATCCCACCTCGTGCAGTTACAGAATTTGTGGCTACAAATGTAAGCCAGGGAAAACAGCTCTGAGGGGCACGGGGAGCCACAACAGCTACCTTCTTGGTCGTCGTGTCCCCAACGCGCTTACCCAAATGTTCCCGTCTAACGATGAGCGGTTGGTTATCCGGGGAACGACCCGAAACGACCTGGAAGTTTCACCACTGGCGCTTTTTAGGGCCATTATAAGTATTGGCGTTCCCTACTTAACCATCAATTTCATCGGTTCTTTTTAGGATCCACCTAAGTGTAAACTACCTTGCCAACAAATACATTTTTATTACCATTTCCGGAAGCGATTCGTCGACTAAAAGACTATTTTAACTAAAGACGGGCACTATTAAACCAAGTCAGCTATTCACTGGCAGACGTCACCTGCGGAGTTGTTCTCCGCAAGGCTGGAAAACCCGGTGACCGATGATCCAGTATTACCCTCTCGACTCTAAGCATTTAACCAGAAATCACTGATCCTCTCCAAGGTCTGCGCTGGGCAAACCTATAACAGCTATGAAGGAAAAAAAAACTTGAGCCAACGGGACAGCCTCCACTGGACAAGTATCACTAACCAATCTCCCCATCTAAGATCACCAAAACAACTGAATCTGCAAATAAAAAAGGTGCTTTAGACACCAACGTCTTCGACGTTATACCGGGAGACGTTGGGAAAGAGCACTACAACTAGCCCCAAAGCTTCGGACTTTGTAATTTTTCTCCCAATCAGTCTGGGTCTTCAACAGCAAGCCAGAGAAGATCACCCTGAGGTATCCAGGCAGTCACAATTGCTGTTAACTGCAGTCAAGAAAGAGTTAACTTAAGAAGCTCACCGGTCTTTTTTAGGGCCATCGGACGTCGAACTACCTTGCCAACAAATATATTAGAACTTAACAAAGTTGACAGAAAACAGCCTTTAGGGGTCACAAAAATTTTAAGCATGCCAAAAGTCGCAAGAGGGTGAATTGGAAGAAAAACTTCAAGTGTATCTAATAAATACAATTTTACTTAGGCGTCAAGAAACTGACGCAGAAAATTTATCGAGATTGAAACAGCAGCGTCAAAATCGACAACTAAAGAGTCCATTACGTGAGAGATCAGCTTTTCATTGTACCCTCACAGCAATCTCTGAAATCTTTAAAGATCCTACTTCAGATTTTTTAATGAGTAGAAAATGTATTTGTGTTTTTGTGGCAATAAAAATGTAGGGTTTAAGGTCCAGGACTTTGTTGCTCTGGTAATAAAGTTGTGAGATATGAGAAAAAAAATTTTTTTTTAATATAAATTTTTTGGGGGTTTAAAATCTTAACAGCTTTAAAAAATAGCCGTTTTCGTGAATTACACGGGAGAAACTGTAAATCAACGGCTTCTTATGGCCACCGATTATTTTATGGCATAAAGAACGCACGGTACTTTTCAGCATAATTATTTTTTTGAATTTTTACACCTTATTATTTGACCAAATAAACTATATGGATTCCGAAAAAATATGTTTTTAATAAGAAGATATTTGTTCTGAGATGTGTAAGAAATATGTGTAAAATTTCTAACTGAAAACGTTTCACATTACATGTCAACACACTACGGTGTTTTATTTAGTAATTCTCGGGCGAAGCCGAGACGGGGGGCTGCTAGTTCATTAATAACCTTCGGAGAAAGAGCGAGAGCAAAAATCAGTTTAATATAGATTTGTTCAAGCCCCTTTTGGTTTGGTTCGGTTCTTTTAACAAAACATACCTATACATAGGGAACCAAACAGAACTGGTTCTGTATATATAGGTATATTTTATTAAGAGAACCGAACCGAACCAAAAGGGGCTAGAACAAATCTTATATATACGATATACTTGGTTGCAGTCGAAAGAGAAAAACTCGTGTCGTCACTTGCTTTGGCTGTGCGTTCAGATATATAGCTATGTGACTATAGTCAACATTTCCACTCCTCTTCTCGTAGACATACATTCGGTATACTCCTTCCACGTCTCTCCAAAATGTGCAACTATATGACCATTTTCACGCGAATCCGCTCCTCTTTTCGTAGGCGCACGCTGTCCAATACGAGCATTGAGATGTTCGCCCGGTTCGACGGCTGGCCGCGGCGGGACGCTTCGATCAGTGCCAAAAAGTCGTCTCGCATCGTAGCATTGGCGTTAGCAATTTCTCTACTCATCTCTGCTTATACATACATGTGGATGTGGTAATTCATATAAGTACATACGATTTATAAATGTACACGTAGTCATATAGATTAGTAGTAACGATTTCAATTTGTAGATTAACTATGTATGTGTAAACAAAAAGATGCAAACATATACATACATGTAAAAGAGTGCATAAATTATTAAATATCTACATGTTTCTTTCTACGTATATGGCATAAATGATATTAGTTTTTATACGTGCGGTTATATGTATATAAGGAAGTTAAATTTCATTGATAAATAAACACAATATGTTTCTTTGTAAATGAAGTTAATTTTATTTATTGTTTTATTTAACTATTTTCCCTCTATGCACTATTTACAAATGATAGGTGTTATACGCGATCTAATCTGTAAATAAAGAAAAGACAATTAATGTTTATTCTTTATCCACTTTTCAACTGCCTTGGGTTCTGTTGTGTCTTCGAGTCTGCACTACTGAGCCATGCCTTGATACAAGTGGCTATGTAATGCCTCTACGTGTCAGCCTCTTGTATACACTTTCTGTACTTCTATTGGTCTACGTCCCAACTCTACGTTTGTTGTTCTCTTAACTCCTTACGACTGTATTTTTTGAATGCACATATGGCGGGCTAAATTCAAATTAAAGAAACTACATTTTCTTTACATGTATCTATACGTACATAACAATATCAATGTGTGTGTGTGCATGCATGCGCTTACGTATGCGCATAAATATACAATTAGATGTAGTTACTACTATACATATAAATAGACATTTAGATACGTATGTGGTTATATACATACAGACATACGAGTACATATATTTCTATACTCACATATAACCTAAATTAATATATTAACATTACACACGTTTGTACTGCAGTGCACATCATTCTACATACATACACACGTACTCGCACAGACGCGATTAGTCAAAAGTTCTCTGTTTTTATTTTTCGCCTCGCCTTATCTCGCCATATTGCTCTTGGCCTTCTCTTGCCCTTTCCCTGCTGCGCTATGGAATTCGTTCAGAGTAGAGAAAGTTACGATTTCGTACAACGTCAGTTTTTCCGTGTTAGGTGCACTTGCCCAGCATACGAAACATAGCTTCAAAGGTAAACAAAGAAAAATTATACAATGTTGACAACAAACCGTATACAATAAAAAAACTCTAAATGTACAATTTAATCTATTCTTGTCTTAAAACTTTTGAAATATAAGATTCAGTATACAAAAAATTAGTGATACATGAACAGTTCACTGTACTTAGTTTTATTACTATGTACTACGTACAATAAGGCTGTGTTGACGTAAATGTATTGTAACATAGTTCAATCCACAGATAGAACGTTTGACAAGGTTAAAAGAAAACAAGGTGTGCTCACTTAACAAATAAATATTTCATAGAAACATGCACATATATATATATATATATATATACATGTATATATGCTAGAGGTTATTACTTGCTAGAGACATGTATATTAATAACATGTTAAATGTAGGCAAGTGTCGTTTTTACTATTCAGACTTATAATATTTTCTATCAAAACATCTCACCACCTCAGTGGAAAAAAGGCTTGATGACATACAATTCTTTCGTGAACACTTGCATCATACTTTTGAAAAATTTAAAAGCATGCTTTTTACGTTTTGATAAAAAATTAGATGACTTCATGCCTTGAGCTTGCTAATAATACGACTTGATCAGTACTCTACAGACTATCTTGAATTTTTCCACGGTAATCTATGTTCGCGAGGTACCATCTCAAATCTTAGAGTTTTGTTTATAAAACAGTCATTGTCATGAGGTTTAACTCGTTGATTATGATTGCAAAATATAAAGATATTTTCACTTTGTTTGACGGAAGGTTGTGTATACTTTGCAAACCTTAAGAATAAATATCTTGAAAATTTTCACGGCTAGAGGAGTAAATCAGGACATCATTAGAATCAGTGAGCTTCCATTGATCAAAAAATACCTACGACCTCACAACTCCTCCTGTTGGAGCCTCCTTAATAGCATAAAAAAAAATCTTCAGTGCAGTGTGTTATTGGAGATTAGGTATTTAGGTCCAGCGTTTTGAGCTTATGATTTATTTTGTATTTTATGATTTATTTTGTATATTTTGTATTTGTATTATATAAATTACGTATTTTGAGCTTTGCATGGTGTATTTTTGAGCTTCAGATTTTTAACAACACGTAAGTACTAGGCCAATAATTGCTTGCGTACAATCATGCAAGATTTTTTAGCATGATCTTGGCACTCTGCTATCGCCCTTTAATACTACTAGATACTGAATAACTGAAACTATTTCTACCTCTATATAATAATATAGCTTTCTGACATTAATCTGAGTGCACTAGGCAGCAACGAGACTACTGCATACCTCTTAGCTTACCCTATCTTCTAGTGGCTTTATTAACACTAGTTAGACAAAGAGCTTATCTCCTGGGCAATTTGTTCTAGAGTTGATTATCTAGAAAAGAAGTTGTTGCCATAGTTGATGTTTTAGGCAGCTCTTCCTGGTAATGATTTTCAGATAGCGACTAATTATAGCACCTGCTTGAGTATTGGCAAGGATTACCATCATACTTACAGCCATAATGCGAGGTACGTCGTAATCATAGTCAGGGTCAGTTCGAAACTAATAGTGGTCCTACAAACACCTTAAANAAAGAAAAAAAAAAAAAAAAACGTAAAAAATTATAGATAAACATGAATTTTTAGGTTAGGTTTTGATGAATGAGATCTCATAATACTTTTCTGTTATGCTCTACCATTAAACCTACAAGATCCAAAAAAACTCCATTAAAAAATCTTTCTCCTACAGAGCCTCATTTTACTATGAAAAAAAAAAATATTTTTGCTAACTGTGCGCCTTTTACCAACCTTATAAATACTTTAACAATAACATTTAAATACATTTTTTTATTTATATCTTTTACACTGCCCAGGACGCAAATTCATGAATTTCATAAATACGAATAATCAGTAATCAAGTCTTTATATTGCTCAAAGTAAGACCATAAATAAATTTATAAATTATAAATTATGAATTATATTGCAATTTATATGAAAGTATTAAGTTCTAGGTGCTCTAAGCTTTCCTTTTGGGTGTATTAGTAATAAACTATGTCAAAATTTGAGTTCTTTATTTGTCTTCATATCACACAGTACAAATACATACATAAAAGTAAATAACCTTAGTTATACATTAATACAACAACGGAAATATTTTTTGGTTAAGCAGGATCACTATAATGATTCAACTTACAGAATGTGCCAAGTAATTTGATTAAAATTCATTGCGCTGTAAGATGTACACATGTTTATAAAAAAGTTTTGTCATTATTTATATTCTAAGGGGAATACGTTAATATTAAAACAGTCTTCTTTTTAAAGGTTTAAAAATTTAAAAAAGGCATATAAAGCTTAAAGCATTAGGTTTATTTGAAAACTGATCCCTTATCACCGTTGAAATTTTATCAAGAGAGAGATAAATTGTCATACCGCGTATATTATCGAATGTGAGTGGAGAATGAAATCAAAAAATTATCCTGATACTATCACGGAAGGACTATAAGGATCTACAAAAGTTATAAAATTGCAAGATACATGTTCTTTTTTCACGTATTCCGAGCAACGACTGTTTTATATTGCACAAATATGTTTACCATGTGAATATATTTGTCATAACCTAAAAACACATGGCATAAAAAATAATTGTGGGAATTGGAAATGAAACTTTAAAAGGGGCGGAATCCCACTAATATTATATATATATATATATACACACAAAATAGTTGTGTAGGACTCAGTCGTTAATAACTTCTTCTTTAATTCTACTATTTTCTTCTTAGTTCCTAAAATGATAGAGTTTTTCTGTAGTTTTCTTAGTGATTTTTAACCCATCAGCATTAAGTTATTATTTCACCTCACTCTACCTAAGCTCCTTCTCAGCTTCTTCTCCATCTGTTTCTCCAAAAACATACATAGTTATATTGTACTTTTTCTGTGATTTTTAACCAACTTAAACTGATTTATTTTAACTCCGTTTTTCTTTTGGCTTATCCTCACTCCTTGTTAGCTTTCCGATCTTTTTATATTATACCGTTGTTGTGGTGAAAACGGTCACACTTACCCCCGGAAGTTTTTTTAGTTGAGCTTCACCCACCCTTAAAAATAAATCTAAATTAAAAGCGTCACATAAAGTTAAACAATCATTTAAACAAATAATTAATCTTAAATTATGAGTAACTTAAAAATAAAATATGTTACGATAAAAACTAAAAAAATTAAGCATTTATGCTATTATATTTCAGTAGAAAAATTAATATAAATGTTAT